>NDGM011255979.1:0-11268 GCA_002564305.1 Octomys mimax | reverse complement strand
AAGGGACTTAATTTTATTAGCGAATATGTCTTCACCTTCAACATAAACACATCCCTACTTCATTTACAAAACAGATTTATCTTCTATGAATCCTCTGTGGTATTTGTTGCTTCAGCATTGACATTAGCAATGGTGAAACTTGGCAAAATAAAGTTCTTGTGTAATGCCAGACCTTGCCTAAGACTGATAAATGTCAAACAAAGCAGTGTGTGTCATACACACTGGGATATGTTTTTCCTAAACTACAAAGAACTGCACGCAAGTATAAAACTTACTATCAATCTCATTTTCAGTTCCTTTGAAATCTTTTGTGAGTCTCTCCTATCTCTAGAGAGCAACCATCCAAGTACAGCCTGTGCGTGGCTGGGGATTAAGCTAAACAAATGCCTGTAGAAATTCAGAAGCCATCATTATTATTTGCATCCTCCATCAAGAAGGCAAATTTTATCTTTCTCACCGAATGAACCACAGAAGACTCTAGATGGACTGGACTTTCAAGCTGTATAAGATTACTAGCTAGCATCTGCCTAAGGAAGTGTTCCAAGTTATGTCCCCGGCAAGGATAGCTAACTACTAATTTAATACATTATCTTGTTCACATTTAAATTCATCATGTTTACACATGGGCTGTGCCCAAATTTTGAACATTCTTGATTATTAAAGGAGACTAAGTTAGACTTCACAGGTATGTTTGACAAAACATCCTGTAATCTTCCCAGAATGAAGTTCCTAAATTCCTCAAGAAAATTGTCCTTCTAGGAACAACACTGAACAGAAGTTATAAAACTGCACAGAATTACAGAGCTTTTTTTGTTTGTTACCAGGAATTGAACCAATAACCTGGAGCTTGCCAGGCAGGTATTTACCACTGAGCTATATCCCTGGCCACCAAACATATCACCTCTTCGCTCCAAGATTTTTGGGGGCTGGGTAATAAGAATTGAACTCAGGACTGTCCAAATAGCTCATCAGATTAAAGCACCTGCAAGCAGGCTGAGGGGCCAGGGGTTCAATCCCCTAGCCTGCCATGCCAGCCCTACCCCAGGGTACACTGAGACTGCAATTGAGACTGGGCATGATGACATGTATCTCTAATCCCAGGTCTTGGGAGGTTATAAACAGGTGGATCACTATGAGTCTGATCTATTTGTGAGACCCGGAACACCCTGTAGACTCTTCCCTAAAAAATACCAAAAAAAATTTTTTTAAAAAAAGCATTGAACTCAAGGCTTTGTGACTACCAGGCAGGTTCTGTGCTGCTGAGCTATATCCCAGGAAGAACTGGAGCTGTAACTCAGAAGATAGGGGTTTGGCTTAGTTTTGTCACTTAAAAACCATGTATCACGTATCCTATATTTATTTAATTAGCTTTAATTAAAGAGTCAGCTCATCACTCTGATGTGGATATGAGAATATGCCTCTCTCATTCCATCTCACAAAGGTATTTTGAGGATGTCAGAACTTCCATGAGTGCGATCCCAAGATATAAAGTTCTACATGGAAGTCACGCTGACTCCACTCATCCCACAGCATGAGAGTTTGGGGTCCTGTACCCCCTGGCACTGGATTACCTGAATTCTGCTTCAGGCTCCCACAAGGTTTCACACTTTCATTGGACAAGCTCCTGCCTCAGTTTTCTCAATTATATAAAAGAGCTATAGTGAGAATCCACTCATGGAACCACTGGGAAGGATGAAGTGAAATGGCTTGCGTGTGCCACGCAGAAGCATACCTAGAGCCTAGGAAACACTCCATGCAAGTTAGGGTATCAGCCAGCAAGTGTGTAAGTACCTATGAGCTTTGAGGATGCTGAAGGAAAGATAGGACTGAAAGGCTACCTTTGAGCATCTTACAGACTTGTGCAGAATAGACAGATAAATAAGCACTGTGACCCAGAAAAACACTGTGAAGTCTGTGGTACAGCCTCACCTCTAGCCCTCTCCTCTGCCTTTCCACCCACTCTGTTGCCCTGCTGTCCTGTGGCAAATTTCCCTGAAATCACATCCACTATCACGGCTTCAACATACATGTGCAAACCCACAGAGCTGGGGCCCACACAGCCGGGCTCCACTCTGACCCAAGAACATCTCCATGAAGTGAGCTTTCTTCCTCCACTCCCATACCCAGATGTCTTTCAACTAATCCTGCAAAGCCAGTCATTGGCCAAACCAGAACTGTTCTGTCCAAGAAATATTACTCTCCATTTCTCAATGCCCTCTGTGCAGTGATGAAATTCATCTTGGCTACTCCTGAGCATCTTAGTGCCTCCAGTGTCAATTGCCGTATCACCTATGCCAACTCAGCCACCTGACTCCTCTCCTAAAGTTTGTGTCTGTGTACAGCACTTCCTCTCAGAAAATGTTCAGTAGCTTAGCCATGGCCTACATAATAGTCTCTTTGACCCTACAGAGCTCTCACTGAAGCTTTGGGCTCCTTTCCACTCCTCTTCACACTTCCCAAGTATCTAACTGGTAAGACTTTGTGACATTTTTCAGGGCCCAGCTCATATGATTAATAAATGTCTTGGAATTACTCTTCTGTCATCTGGATTTTATGCATACCTATGGATTGAGAATATAAATCAACAGGTATGGATAGGTCCACATAAACAAATGATAGCAGCACCTAATTGTTCAAAGTACAGCCTCATGGATTCCTCTTGCACCATGGATCCTGGTTTGTCAGACCTTTCTAAGTCTACGGCTCATGTGTGTTCACCCTCTTTTTTGCATGCAAAGGGCCTCTTCGAGTACCAGGCTGGAAGGGGATGTTCAAGGGCGCCTTGCAGAGTATAAAGTAACTGTGATATATGAATCCTCATACTTCGTTGAGCTTCTTAAGTCTGGGTACTAAATCTTACTCTCATTTTGTGACATGCGACAAAGACAAAGATCTGATGAAGATCAGCTACCGAAGCGGGTCTTCTCCAGCTGGTACTGGAGGTACCGTATCGACTCTTTGCTTGCCTTTTCCCCTTCCATCAGGAGCAGTTCTCTCTACCTACCAGCAGACAGTTCGCTAAGTTGGGGGAAATCTGGCTCCACAGTCGCCCTTCCTTTAGATAGCAAATATGTGATTTCTTATGGCACTACTCAGTGTTTAGTTCAGGCATTCACTTAACAATGGGGTGTGACTGGAGCTGGGAACATGGCAGTTAAATATGGCAGCTTGATGTCACAAACTCGGATCACCTCTACTCTCTAGTCTCCCAGTTCTTTAAGAATTACCTAAAGCAACTTAGCACATTTTAAAAACAATGTTTATTTGAGCACCTCTAAATGTATAATTTAAGGCATCTAAAATATTAAAGTTGAAATATTTGCAATGGATATAATTTTATGTATTATAAAATATATAAATACATGTGCATAAACTTAAAATTACTATATCATGTCAGTGTATGCAATAAAGTCTGAATGCTGTAACAATGTCCTATCTATTCCTATGTAAAAAACATGAAAATATTTTTAATTTGGAAATTTTAGCTCTTTTTTTTACATATGTGAACTCAAATGAGCATTTCATTTTCCATTTATAATATATATATGTATGTGTATATATATATATATGAAATAAAAACTTTGGCACTTCATATTTAGCTCAGTGTATGGAAAACAAACACCACGTATCTAACTGGCAAACTAATAAATGAATTTCATCATCTTCCAGAAAGAAATTTGCTTTTATTTTTCAATTCATATAAATGTTGTCAATATGCATTACAAGAAATATTATAAAAACATTGGCAAAAATTTACAAACTTAATACTGAAAGAGTTATAAAGAGGTCAAAATTAAAATAATACACATCTGATACAAACAATACAATCATTATAAAAAGATACACTAATATGCTAATAGACTAGTTCTCATTAGTTGGTAAAAAAGAACTCATGTCCAATTTATAAAATCGTTAACCATATTATTATATACACATATTGTTCTCAAATAGTACACATATTAATTCTAGAATAAACAATATTCTCTAATGAAATGTGTCTCTTTCTCCACTTAAAAGTAGAGAATGGCAGGATGGAGCAAACATGATCCAATTATTTGCAATCTACAAGGGATATATTAGACTAAAGATACAAGCAAGTTGAAAGGCAATGGATAAAAAATTGTAGGCCATTATAGAAGTATATCCAAAAGAAAGTTCAAGCTATTCCATTTATATTGAACAAAAGAGTGTTTGGGTCAAAATTTGTCACTGGAGGCCAAAAAATAAGTCATAAGACAAACATTAATCCATCAGGAACAAAACAATTGTGAACATAAATGCACCCGTCAACAGAGCCCTCCCAACTTAATTTAAGGGAGAAACAGACTCTCAACAATAATATCTGAAGACATGAAGAACCCAATTTCAATAATCAATAAAAGAATTAAGGAGAAGTTGAAGAAGGAAATAGAAAGCTCGAACGACAGTATAAACCAACCGGCTATAACACATCTCTAGAGCACTCTGATCAGCAACAATAAAACACACGTTATTTCCAACTGTACTGGAACATTGCTCCACTAAAGCATATGTGGGGAAGCCATAAAATAAACTCAACAGCTTTTAAATAACACAATACAGATATATATATATATATATATATATATATATATATATATATATTTTAGTGAAGTAGAATGAAATTAACTCACAAGGCCAGGCAGAAATTTGAGAAATTCACAAGTTTATGACAAAGCAGAATGTTAATTTTTTTTTTTTTTTTTTTACTATGAAAGAAAACTAAAGGGCCGATCTGATAGCTCAGCAGATTAAAGTGCCTGCTTATGCAGAGTGCAGTGGCCTAGAGTTTGATTCCTGGCTTGCCATGCTGGTCCTGCCCCTGGGGCATGCTGAGATGGGGTTGAGACTGGGTATGGTGATGTGTACCTGTAATCCCAGCTTTTGGGAGGCTGAGAACAGGAGGATCACTATGAGTCCAATCTAGTAGTGGGATCCTGTAGACCCTGGAGACCCTGTCCTAAATATAGGGGGAAAAATACATACATACATACACACATGCATGCACAAAATAAAAGAGGGAGAGCAGGAAACCAGTAAGTAGACGTGTGGGCATAGGGAAGGAAGAGCAGGGAGAGAAAACCCAGAAAGTGAGGCTTTGAAATTGATCACAGCATGTGAGATGCTTGGGCCAGTTTCTTGAGATGACCCCATCACTGTGCAATATTAACATGCATTAATATGATGCTAAAAATCAATTTTAAAAGGTTCAAAAAAGAATTCACCAGACACATGACAAAATAATTTGAGATTAATAAAAACAAAATCATATCAAAACTTATGAGGTGTATACTGTAACATGATGTAACTCAGTTGTGTCCCAAATATTCTGATCAAGGAGAATATGGGTCCACAGAGCAATGTGACTGATGTCATAGAATGTGCCCAAGAAGAGTCACGTGGAGAGAAAACATGCTCTCAGGCTTTACGGAGAGCAAATTGGTCAAGCAATGGCCATGACTCATCCACAAGGCTGACACAAAAATGATCTGCAAACTGTGGTACAGGGTTACAGGATAAATCCTGAGGGTACTTGACTGATCTTTCCAGATAGAAAAGTTTCATTTCTTGGTATATAGGTCATGCTTTATCTTTGTCTTAACCATCCAGCAGAAAAGTATAAAAACAAGGTATATAACAAAAAGCCATATTGATATGTTGAGCTGTGAAAGGCTCAAGGCAACAACTTCTGCGGATAACCGACTACTATTGTGGAATGTTGGACTGTGTTGGACTGTTTTGCTCAATTTATGCACCTGTAGAATTTAGATGCCAACGGAATACCCATGTCTGAGAGAACTAAACAAAAATAGGGGATAAAAGGAAGGACGATTTTGTATCTGTACATACAGAATAGTTAGGATAGATATACAGCTGCTTTCACTTAATTCAATGAGAAGAAAGATTTGTACAAATAGTGTTTGCACAGGATTTCCTCTCTCCTTCTTGTACGATGGATGATCATTAAGAGCATAACAATGTACAATATATTAATGATTGAAACTGTCCTATTAATCAGATTTGTAGCTGTCTCAATGCTATTTGTTTCTCAATAAAATTAATAAATAAATACATTTTTAAAAATAGAAAAAAAAACTTATGAGGTGTAGCTAAAGCAGTGATTAAAGGGAAATTAATGGCTATAAATGGCTATAATGTTTATATATAAAAAGATCTCAAGTTAATGATCTATCCTTTTATACATAGGAAAAGAATAATAAACTAAAACAAAAGTGAGCCAAAGGAAGCACATAATCACAACTAGAGCTCAATGAAATGAAACAGAAAATAGAAATACTAATAAAAACATGAATGAAACCAAATTATTTTTTTCAAATCATCAAAATTAATGAACCATTAGCTGGACTGAAAAAGAATACTTGAAGTACTAAAACCAAGAGTAAGGGAGGGAATCTCCATAGAGACCTCAAAGGAATTACAAAGATCCTAAGAGAATACTATGAACAATTGTATGCAAGCAATGCGAATGACTTGGATGAAATGGATAAGCTCCTAGATAAAAAAAAATTGGAACTGAAATGAGAAGAAATTAAAAACAAGACTTTCAGCAGGTACAGTGATTGAATTAGCAATTCAAAGTCTTTTTGTGGAGAACACTCCTGGTCCAGTTGGCTTTATTGGTGAATTCTACCAGCCACTTAAATCTTTCACAGATCTTAGAAAAAATCATAAGAGGAAAAGGGCATATCTAAACTCAAGCTATTACCCTGATAGAAAACCAGACAAAAATCACAAGGAAGAAGAAACTCCAGATTAGTATTTCTTATGTTGCTTTAGGACACTGAGGTCAACCTTGGACTACCTACAGGATGGTGGTCCCATGAGATTGTATCACATAATGGAATTACAGTCATCTTTAGCTTATGTAAATATATATATCATGAAGGCTACACAACTACAAAACTGCCCAATGGCACAACCATACACCAACAGTAGTTTCACCCTCAGGAAGCAACACATGACTGCACATGTAAATACCTTCAACAGAATTCTTAGCATCTCAGCTGGGTCCACAAGCTGGAGAGCAAGCAGGATAACTTTGCAAGACTGTCTCAAAAAAATGTAAAGGTCAAATGATGCAGCTCAGTGGGAACGTGCCACTTGGTTTAATCCCCAGGACCAATATGTAACATGTATCATATATGCAGTAGATATGTCTCAAAATATTAACAATACAAATAGAAAGTCATACAAAAATGACCAAGTGGAATTTATCCCTGGCTAGTTTAGAAAGTGAAGGTCAAACAATGTTAATACATCACATTAACAGCAAAAAAATTACGAAGCAAACTACAATCATATTAATTGATACAAAAAGTCAGAACTTTTATATTACAAGATCAAATAATATTTATAGTTATATTTCATATTTCAAATATGTTTCTATTAATTTTATTTTTTTAAATAGCTATTAAAATTTTTCATATCATATAGTGCACAGTGGTAGCTGGCCTTTACACTTTTGCCAGACTGTGGCAGTCTTACTGGGTCTCAGTTTGAAGACCAGTGCTTTTACCGCGTTGTGCCATCCTCACACGATCCCTTTTCTTACTTACCAGAGGAGCAAACAGGTAGGGAAAGGCTGACTTGCATGGGTTAGCACACACCACCCCTGGACGACAATGGAAACGCTAGCGGAATTCGGTTCTACTTTTAAAATTGGAGTTTGCCCTGCTTACATCACTGTTTTTCCTTAGAGGGCTTAAGCAGTCCTTGAATCAGCTTAACATTTAACTTTCAGGGTTTTCTCCTTCCTTTTTAACTGTAGGAGGAGGTTGAGTTCCTATTTTTATTTTGTTTATCTTTCCATCACTGGCAATCAGGTATTTTGGCTACTACAAATGCCAGATATTTGTATGCTACTTGTTAGGGTTTTTTTTTGTTTGTTTTGTTTTTTTTCTTCCCTTTTCTTTCTGCTTTTGTTATTCATTCCTCAAGACTGCTGTGTTCTTCCTGCTGACTCTGGCTTGCTCTTCACCTGAAGCTACCAAATGCATAAACAGCTCAGGGTTTTGTGTTTCAACAGTGTTTCTGTACCAAATGCTACAAAGACTCCACTTAATACACTGCTGATCCTTGCAGCAACTCCCACTTCAAGGATGGCATTGCCCAAGCTCCCAGGCCTTACTGCCAAGGCTGGGGGGTAACAAAGGGATCTCAGCTAGAAGCCAGTCTCCACAGTCCTGGCGTACCCACCACACCACTCCTCTCAATGTGCAATACGTGTGGACTAGCTGTGGATCTAAAAGCATTAGTGTGTGCTCACATACAATGAAGTCATTATGAAAATCTTTCAAAATTTCGTTTTTCATACAAGTTTGCTATAATTATTTTCTGTGGAAAATTGAGTTATATGTTTCTTATTGTCATAAATTATATTCCAATTTAGAACAATGATTTCTACTTATAAATTAATTTGGAGCTGGGGCTGCTAGCACAGACCTGTAATCTCAGCACTTGGGGAGGCTGAGGCAAGGGAATCACAAGTTTGAGCCCAACCTGAACAATATAACAACTTAATGAAACTCTGCCTTAAAATTAAAAATAATAATAATACTAAAATGGGCTAAGGCTATACTTCAGGGTGAACACCCTGGATCCAACTCCCAGTATCCTCCTCCTACAAAGAATGGAGTGGTTAGCTACCTGCCTAAATTCCTGCCATTCTCTCCATAAAAGAAGTCTGTAGAAGTGACTGAGAATGACGCCAACCTGAAAAGGAAGACTTCGCCCTTCCTCAGTGACTCTCCTCTGCTGTGTTTACTTGGCCTGTGTCTAAAGCCCTGGTTGTAAAATCTACTACTGAATGAGCTTCATGATTTTCTTCTATGACACCGAACATTCATGGCCCCTAACATAAACATGTAAGACCTTTAATCTTCTGAGATTCAAATTTTAAGAAGTTGATAGATGCAATACTTTTCATTTATGAAAGTCAAAATATTTAGTATTTACTCATAATGCATCTTTTTCTCTGAACAGAATGATTTATCCATTCAAAAAGTTAGCTTTCCAGAATGTGGGAGGAAAAAAAATCAAATCCAATGCTTCCAATGTATACTACCAGGAGTCATTCTAATAAGATAGGAGAAAACTGTCTACACACATTTGAAGACTATCTCTGAGTTGCTGTGGGATGTCTTTTTTGAAAATAAAATGCTTTCTCTCTAAGGTCACCGCTGCCAATTGCTGTTCGTTTTGCTTGAGGTACACATATTCACATCACATTTTCTTTAACTGCTCACCTACTAGGGCGACTCCCAACTTCAACTGCTGTAGGCAATGCTGCTGTGAGCAGAGCCTCTTAAACATTCAAGTGGAAGGCCTAGGACATATCCCTCACCTCTGTTTCTAAGGGCCTCCCTCTGTGGCTCTGTTTTGCTCAGGTTGTGACTGACCTGTTGCTCCCTTAATGCTTCTGCTTCTGGTGGGGGCCCAGGGCCCAAACAATGGAGCAAAAGACTATAAAAGGGGGCTGGGGGTGCTAAGCATAGTCTATGTAGACTACCTGAAGCAAATTACTTTCTTTCCGAGCTTTGGTTTTCCAACTATAAAACAGGACTACTATTTGCTTTATATCTACACACAAACTGCATCACTAGCATATAATACATGGAAATCCCCTTTCAAGCTAGGAGGACCATGTGTTTTGGTGAGTAATTTCTAATGCCTTTCTCTGAGTGTGCCTTACCTCAGTAGCCTATATTAGTCAGGGTTCCACCCAGGACCAGTCCAACAAGACTATGTTGCAGCCTGCATGATTCCAATTTAGTAGGTCAGTTTCAACTTGAATCTCAGTTTCTGGCACTGTCTAGACAACTAGGACTGGGAGTAATCTGACTGGGATCAGCAACATTCACTTGCAGCCTCCATGACTCTGAACAGAATAACCCGATTCCTGATCTGTTCCTGATCCTACACTCTGTGCCTACCACCATGTTGGCCACATACTAGGTGCTCAACAAATAGTTTCTGAGCACAAAAATGAACCACTAAGAACTGGAAAATAAAGGAATATAAAAGGCACAACCAACCTGCAAATACTTACAGTCTCTTTGAGCTGAGCAAATCTTAAAGGTCCACATCAAGGGAGCAGCAAGCCTGTGCAGCCCAGTGTCCCACGAGCTCTGTGACAGGGACTGCAGTGGTGGGAAGCCTCCCTCCCAGTGTAGCACTGGGTTGGATGACAAGTCCCAGGCTGAGCAAAGCGAACCACTGCCAGCAAAGACCTTCTATTGTGGCTGGCATGTTGCTTTCCCATAGGAGTAAGATTCCAGATGTTTGCCTTCACCAATGACTCCATTCTTGCATTGCCCTAGCTAGAATGTGGATTGGAACAGCCAGAATGGCACATTTAGGTTAGTGGTGTTGAAGAAAATATTGAAAGGGGGAATAAGATTTGGGTTTTGTTTTGATGGTCTATTCACTTATTTTCTCAGGCAAATATATGTCAATAATGCTACGGTTCTCCAGCTGAGCATGGTGATATGCACCTGTAATCCCAGAATTTTGGGAGACTGAGGCAGGAGGATCACAAGGTCAAACCCAGTGTGTTTCTTTAAAAGGGCTGGGGATATAGCTCATGGTGAAAGCCCTGAGTTCAAACCCCAGAAAAAATAATAATAGTATTAATAACAACAATAACAGCAGCAACAAATAATTCTCCACAGAATGGCAAAGCTCTTTGTAAGCATAGTTTGGAAACATTTTCTTTCCTTCTTTCCTTTTCCTTTCCCTACTTCTTTTATTCCCTTCCTTCTTTTCCTCCTTCTTTCACACACCATTCGTTGGGCAATTACTAATCAGCAAGCACCTATTAGGTATTTACATTTCAGGTACTGTGGCAGGTAAGGGGAAGGCAGAGATAATTACTGTCCATGTACTACTTGTTGTAATAAAAATAATCATTGTGGCAAAGCTGCACCAGTAGAGGCCTCTACTCTCAGTTCAGAGGGCCAAGAAGGACTAAGGCTTTTGAACTAGGTCCTAAAAAGGAAGGAAAATTTGGCTGTGAAAAGAGGGGTAGGGAATCCCAGGAAAGAAACTTCCTGTCTTAGTTGGAGTTGTGGGATGACAGGACTGGACTGAAGCATCAGGTAGAATGAGCTGTGGCCAGAGGAAAAGGTAAAGAGGCAAATACATTCTGGTTTTTTTCTTGCTGGGGGGAGGGCCTACAGGGTGTTCAGGGTCTCACTACTAGATCAGACTCATAGTGATCCGCCTGTTTAC
>NDGM011255968.1:2251-16730 GCA_002564305.1 Octomys mimax | reverse complement strand
ATATATATATATATATATATATATATATATTTGAACAAATACCATGTCCTATCTATAGCATATATAAAAAATAAGCTTAGTAAAGTAACATTTCAGTATATATGCATGTGTTTGCAATTTCTTTGGAAGATAAAATTTAGAAGCTTGTGTGCATATTTATCTAAAATCAAACATACTAGTCACTAATGCAGATTTTTATGACTGCATTCTAGTGGTAATGTGAATTGAGTCAGTCTTCCCATTAAGGGTAAAAGAAACCATAAAACTTCATGAACATGTGGAAATTAGATAACATCCTTCTGAAAAACCAATGGGGCATAGATGAAATTAAAGAAGAAATTAAACCATATATACAGTGAAATAAAAAAAGGAAGTACAATATACCAGAACCTGAGGGGCACAATGAAAGCAGTCCTAAGAGGGAAATTTATTTCAGTGAATTCTCATATCAGGAAAACAGAATGAGCATAAATAAGCAAACGAATTCTTCTAGAAAAAGAAGAGCAAGTCAAGCCCAAAGGCCAAAGAAGGAAGGAAATTGTGAAGATCAGAGCAGAACCTAAAGATCAGTCTTGATACAATTGAAACTAAGAAGACATTGCAAAAAACTGATGAATCTTAAAGTTGATTCTATGATCTCTAGCCAGCCTTATCAATAAAAGGAAAGAAAAAACTCAAATTCATGCAATGAGGAATGAAAAGGGTGAAATTACTATAGATCCTGTGGAAGTTCAAAAGATCATCAACAGCTACTGTTGTAGTTTGCCATTTTGCAAGGTGAACAATACAGTGGGAGACATAATTTATAAGATAATTTTATAATGAATCACCTGAAGAATCATGTAGAAAGAATCGGGAAATCAGTCCATATATCTGTCCAAAGAATCCAGCTGAGGGTCTGGGTTCCATGATAGTGTCCTGGATAAAAGTCAACACCCCAAAATCAATAACATTCCTGTAGACAAACAAACTCACTGAGAGAAATTAGGGAAAGCACATCCTTCACAACAGCATCCCAAAAAATGAAATACTTAAGAAATCAATCTAAAAAGGGATGTAAAACATCAACACATTGAAAATTGCAGTACTCTGAAAAAGGAGATTGAATAGGCTGTCAGAACATGGAAAGCTATCCCTTGGTCATGGATGTGAAGAGCCAACATAGAGAAAATGGCATAATCCCAAAACTGCTGTCCAGATTTAATGCAATAACAATGCAAGTATCATTAGCATACCCCATAGAACTAGCAACAACATTCTCCAAATGCATTTGAAAACAGAAGAGACCTAGAATAGCAAAGGTAGTCCTGGGCAACAAAGATAAGGCAGGAGGTATCATCACAGTCCATGACCTGAACTTATATTACAAAGTTGTGATAAAGTCGTATTGGAAAAAAACAGACCCGAGGATCAGTGGAACAGATTAGAAGATGCAGACACAAATATAAACACATTCAGCCATCTTATCTTTCACAAAGGAGCCAAAATTTTTCACTGGAAGAAATATAACCTCTTTAATAAATGATGCTGAAAAGTCTGACTTTCCACATGCCAGAGATTAAAACTAGACCCATGACTGTCACCACAGAGTAAACTAAAGTCAAAATGGACTAAAGATCTAAATGTTAAAACACAAATACTAAGTCTATTGCAGTACAAAGTAGGTAGAAATCTTGAAGACATAGGGGTAGGCAGAGAGTTCGTGAACAAATCCAAGTTGCATGGGAAGTACTTCAATGAATCCACATCTTTTATCTCATTTTATTAAAAACCTTTTTCACATCAAAATTAATTGCCGATGGAGTGAAAAGAAAACACAGAATGTGAAGAAATTTTAGCCAACTGACCCTCAGAAGAAGGACTTCTATCCAGAACTTATAAGGAACTGAAAAAAGATAAGCCCCTCCCCTGTAAATTCAAAGCCCCAATCCAAAAATGGGCATCTGAGATGAATGTGCTCTTCTTGGATGAAGAAATACAAATGGAAAATAAACATGAAAAATGTTCAACATCATCGGCCATTTGAAAAATGCAAGTTAAAACAATGCTGAGATTCTATCTCACCCCAGAAAGAATCAAGAAATTAACCAATAAGAAATACTGACAGGGCGGTTCAGCCACTGTGGAAATCAATGTGGAGATTCCATAGAAAAAACTAGGTTTGGAGGTCCCATTTGACCCATCTATTCCCCTTCTGGGTATTTTCCCAAAAGAATTGAAAACATCATGCTACAGCAATATATGTACATTCATGTTTATAGCAGCATAATTTGCAGTAGCAAAATCTTGGAAGTGACCCAAATGCCCATCAAGTGAGGAATGGATAAAAAACATATGGTATTTTTTATGCAATGGAGTATTACTCAGCTATAAAGAAGCTTTTAGGTAAATGGATGCAACTTGAGACTATACTCATAAGTGAAATAAATAAGATCTGTATAGGTAAACATTGTAAGGAACTGAAAGACAAAGATCCAAAATGTACAATAGATATTGTGGAAGAGGAAGAAACTGCTCAAAAGGAAAGAAAAACTAGAATGAGTGAAAGGAGAAAAGGAGGAAGGATATATACATGTGAATATGCATGCAAGATAGCTAAAATAAATATACTAATTTCTGTTCATTAAAAAGAGTCATTTGTGCTTATAATGTTTGACTAATCTTTCCTATATCTTGTAATCTGAACAACTATTTCAAAGATAACAATGCACAATATATTAACTATTGGTAATCTATTATATTGTTTTGATACTCAATTATGTTTTTCCTGTTAAAAAGTGAGTCTTCCTGTGATTTACACAGAATCGTGTTTCTAAAAAATTGTGCATATATTAAAACATTGGAAATAAATTTATGTAAATGGAGTTAGTGCTAGACTCAAATCGTGTTTTTCCTTGTGTGTGGATATTTTGTGTGATGTTTGAAACCTAGGCCTTGTCTAACATCACTGCCTCTTGCTCAGTTCATGGTGGCTGTTCACCACCTCACTGGGGTCATGAGCTGCAGAATGCCATCCAGTGAGCGAGGGATGCTACCTGCCCTGAGCTCCTCTACCCTGGTCAGGCTGCTGGGAGTGCTCACCTGTGAAGGCATTATACTCAGGCAGGAGAGAAAAGAGCCCTGCTTTATTCACCACCACTTGTTACTGGTTTTAGTTATTGGGTGCTAAATCCTTGTGGTTTCTAGGAGAGCATTCCTTAAATTGGATGGCACTAAAGTTCTGTCAGTCGCGCTAGTCTATTTTTGTATCCTAAACATGTGTTCTTTAAAATGATAGTGTTTGTGATAGAAACATTATACTGAACTTTCACCTTTAATATTTGAGATAAAGTATACATAAGATAGATTATTTTCTGCATGGGAAAGATTTATCATTATATAGATTCTCAGGTATAGGTAACTACATGACCTCTGTAATCACACATGGCATTTCACAGTGGGTTTTTGCTGTGGGAAGACATATTACAGTATATACATTCAACACTAAATGAAGCCAGAATACTAGAGTATAAGCTTCACTTGTGCTGATTCATAGCTGAGTCTTAAGAGAAGTTTCTTTCAACTCTTCAAACTGTATTTCTTCAGCTCTTCTCTTGGCTTCTCATATTTGAATTCATCTGCTATTTCATTCTTTGGCTCTCTTGACTTTGTTTTCAAACTGCTATTGCATTTAAAAACAGGTCTTTTCTACTTCTAACTCTCTTCAAGGTTGAATCTGAGATTCAGACGCATTATAGTTTGTATTTTAGATCGGTGTCCTCCCTCATCTACCCTAGCCCGTGACCATTCATAATCTTTCCTTCATTCTGCCCAGTATGTACTCAGCAGATAAAGTTTGGCTAAGCATGTCTTAGTCACGATTCTCTTAGCTGTGAGTAGTAAAACATACTCTAGTGAGCTCAGGAATAAAAAGGGGTTTATTACAGGGGAATTTTCTCAAGGCACTGTAGCACAGGCTAAACAGCCAAGCCTCATGAGGGTCTTGACTTGGAAACTCTTAGGAACAAAGGCAGTTAGACTTCCTTTCTTCTGTGAAGCTGAACAGGCGCTCCCCTCTTCCTCTCTCTTTCTAGCTATTTTTGCACTGGTTCTGAAGGCTAGTGTGCTCTGTTTCTGCATGAATATGATTATTATACAGTGTGTTGTTACTTGGGCTACCAGTACATGACTTAGAATGAATTAACCAAAGTTCTATGAGCAAAAGAAACTCTCATTGGCCAAGATTGGGTCAGATGTGTGAGGCCAGGTCAGAGGCACATGTATAGAAGAGTTGTTTTTGGTTGAAACAGAGATATTCTTCTCAGCCTGATAGTTTGAAATGCTAAAGTGCAGTCAGTGTGAGAAATGAGTGGTTGTTTTCTCTGTCTTGTATTCAAATGCATGAATGGAGAACCAGAGAAAGACTTTCATTCTGAACCCACACTTTTTTTTTTTTTTCACTAGAACCTCCTTGAGAGTCAAGAAAAAGACTGTCTCAAGAGCTTTGGATGTGTGGCCCAAGTCTGATTCTTTTTTAAAAAAATTATAGTTCTTCCAATGGTTCTAATGTGTACCCTAGGTTGGAGATCACTATGTAATCCTTTATTGCTATTAGGCTGGTCCACTCTGTAGTCTATGTCATGTTATGGTAGATTTTTAGCTAATTTATATATCTAAACCTATGCTGGTTTTATGGGAAAGACCTTATTCATTTGTTGAATACTGTGTACCTAGGACCCAGGGATTCTCAAGTGCTTGATGGAAGGATCTGACTTGGAAGACCCTAATGTGCTAAGGATAAATATAAACAGACACATATGGGTGTTCTCATGTAGAGGTGATGTGGAGGGCTACAAACAAAGGAACAGGGTTTTACTTTTTATTTTTTGTCTTTAAGGAATGATAGGCATTGTGGAGGAGGTTGAAGAGTAAGTGGAATAAATACAAAGCCAGGCAGCTGCATAAAGGCATCGGGACCAGGTGGGGTTTATGGTGATTCCTACCTTTTGGGTTTGAATCGCTGAATAGATGATGGCGGGTTTCCCCAAGACAGGGAATGAAGGACATGGATGCATTGTGCCAGGCACCTTAATTCAGTGTCCTGCTTACCTTTTTCTCCTTGCAGAGACAAAATACCTGGCACCCAACTCAGTGGACTAAAGCACTTGCTCAGGGAGACATAGGGGCTGGGGTTCGATCCCTGGCCTGCTGTGCTGGCCCTGCCACCAGGGCACGCTGAGTTGGCGACTGAGCCTGGATGTGGTGGCACGCGCCTGTAATCCCAGCGCTTGGGAGGCTGAACACAGGAAGATCACTATGAGTCTGATCTACATAGTGAGACCCTGTAGACCCTGTACTAAATACATTAAAAAAAAAAAAAAAGTTAAAGGGGAAAAGGTTTATTTAGCTTACACTTTGTAGAGCTTTCAGTCCATCACCAACAGGCTCCAAAGCAGGGTGACATGGCATAGGGACAATTTCAAGGCAGCAGAAGACAGTGAGAGCAGCAACTTGCAGTGAGGGCAAAAATGGGTTCTCAAGAGCAAGCTTCCTTTCCTCCCTGTGCTGTAAGCAGCCCCTGCACCAGGGTGGGTGTGGCATTCCTGCCACCTCCATGCCTTCCTCTGGCACAGGATGAGGATGTCTGTAATTGAGTCTCCTGGGCCCTGCTGAGTCCCTTAGTTAAACTGTAAACTTCTCAAGTTGATACAACGTATCAATCATTACAATTGCTCTGGAGTTTCTGGCCTAATTGAGTCTTACCCTTTAGAAAGGGTCAAAATTCTGATAATGTTGTAGGCAGAGATTTTGGTCAAGATTAAAAAAGATTTGTTAAAATCTATTTTTTAAAATACGATCCTAACCAATTAGTTGGAAGAGGCAGTGCACTGTGTCTGAACCAGTTTACATGGACGTTAGATAGCTTTGAACATCTTCACTGTGGGCTAGCAGACGCTAAGCCCATCTCAGTTTTCATCCTGCTGCGTATGTCCATTGTCCTTTCATTCTGCAGTAGTGACGTGAGCCTCATGAGCTTATCATTTTAGTGCCATTTTGATAGTTTTTTTTTATTACTGTGCTGATATGTGTAGAATTCAGTTGTGCAGCTCTCTCTTGTTCCTTCATCTTTGTATTTCGTTCAAGATCGATTTCTCTTATGTATGTATGGTAGAAAGGAAAACTGTGGGAGCCAGAACAGACTTCTGTCTGGCTTTTGATTGAAAATATAGGTTAGCAGCGCTCAAAGAGGGTTGCTTCTTTAATGAGGGTTTTGTTTTTTCCAAGCTAGATGTCCTTGGCTCTTTCTGAGTATCGACACAATCTCTTAAGTACCTTAATCATAGGAGATTAAGGCACATTTTCCCCTTGGGCCTTCTTCCTAGTCAAATATAGCAGTTGTATTTTGATTTCTACCCGTGATTATATAGTTCCGTTTTAAAAACACTTCCCTGGTATCGTGGTTCCTGAAAGGCTTAGCAGCCCCCTTAACTTATTTCCTTTCATTGTCTTTAGAACAGAATCATGATTGTTCTTACCCTGGGTGTTGCCTGGCTGCTTATTGGATGGTGTGGGCAAATGGTTCCCTTTCCTTCTCATTTGCTTTCTCCTCTTTCATCCCTTCTAGTCATATATTTTGGCATACTCATTTTTAAATTTTATATAGCATATACTTTTTTAACATAATAAACTTTCTACTTACATCCATACATTATTCACATGCTCTTTTTAAAAAATATATTTTAGGGAAGGCTCTACAGGGTGTTTAGGATCTCACTACTAGATCGGACTCAGTGACCCCCCTGTTTACAGCCTCCCCAAGAGCTGGGATTACAGGAGTGCGCCACCTCGCCCAGTCTCAATGGCTGTCACAGCGCACTCCAGGGGTGGGGCCCGCGCGGCAGGCCTGGGGGTCGAACTCCCGACCCCTGTGCCGCTTGCAGGAACTTTCGTCTGCTGGGCTATTTGGCCAGCCCTTTTTGTTCACATACTTGTACCTGTAACATATTAACATGTGTCCTTTTTTTTCATATACGTATCTATAAGCACTTTCTACACTTTATAATAGTGAGCTGAATTGCTGTTTCTTTATTGTCATGTGCTTGGTTACTTAGATTATTTAATGTTTGCTTTTTTTTTTCAACTGAAATATTCATTTAGCTTAAAGAGGAATAGGGAAGGCCTCGTATTATCAAGACTAGATTTCAGGACAGAACCTAATGAGAGCAAATCTCAAAGCAGAACTTGAAGCACTGGGAGGCTATACACATGGATGTAAGTGGGCTTACCCTGTGGCCCGAGCTTTCTTTAATTTGTTTCTCTGGCCCCACCTCCATTGGGAGGCTGACCTGTATGGATTCCTACTCTGTATTTTGGTTGGGTTTGGCCCACGCAGAACCTGGCAGAAGCGTATGGCAGGGAGGAAGGAGAAGTTTGAAGCGCTCGCTCTGGCCCTCTCCTGATGAGGGATCCTGGAAATTACCTCCCAGTAACGCAGTCGGCTGCGGGAACTGTTCTGGAGGTTTCAGTAGCTGATCCTTACCTCTTCCTTTCCAGCCTAGAGGGGAAACAGCTCCGCTGTGGCTAGCCCAGGCCCCCCCAAGTTTCCCAGTGGCCACTCAACACACACCCTTTGGGAAGCACCCTTTTGAACATAAATTCTCCATATTATACCATTTCTAATGTCCCATCTCTTTTCTTTTTAGACATTGGATGTCATGCTTGCTTGATTTGAACGAGGTGTTTCGGATACTTAGTAAGAATAAGGTTCTTAAGTATGCTACTAAATTTGGATCATTTTGATTTGTGCCAGAGTCAGTTATTCTCATTTTTCAGAATAATTTTGGAAAGAATAGCTGAAAATTGAAGTTAGCTTTCCCTTTGTCTAAAGAAATGATGTGTAAGGTGTTCCTACCTACCTCTAGCACCATAATCAAATTTCTGGAACTTTCCCTTTTCAGCCTTGTGTTTTCTATTATTGAAGCAGATCTGGAGGAAAATGCATATTCCTACAGAAACTTAAGATTCCGTTTTTTTCTGCTTCTTTTCTGATAAATTGAATTTAAAAGTTATTTATTGCATCTGTATTATATTTTATACTACAGGGTGAGATTTAAAGTTCTCTATGATAGTATGCTATCTAGTTATTTATTAACAATTCATCTCAATCCTTTGGCTTAGTGATACCTAATTTATCTTATATTGTCAGATACTTAGATCTGCTCTGGGACTTCTACTTTTTGTATCAGTCAGCTTTTCTAATTTTATGGTAGCATTCTGGGGCTTTAATGACTTCTGTGTAATAAATGAGTCAAGTAAGGCTAAAATATTTCGTCTCTGCTTTTTTTCAGATGAAGTTTTAATTCCTCAATGACTTTCTACTGATAGTTTGATATTCCAGAAAAATAGGAATTAGCTGAAAGAAAATTAACACTTTGGTAGTATATAACATTTTGATATACATTCTTTATCTATGTAGTTGCTATTTCCTACCTTGAGTTATTTCCAGCATTATAATATTGTTAATTCTGTTCAGTCATATAAATTCTGCCTTTGTTGTAGCATTTTATAAATTTTGTTGGTTTTGCAGACTTTCTTGTGTTAATTTTTACCCAGTTGCTAATGTACAACTATGATTGTTATTATGTTTACAATTTCTCTAGTAAACATTGTTATAGATCACTATAGATATTAACTATATCTGAAAAATAGTAGTTGTTCATAGTATTTATACTCTGATGTCTGTTTTATAACACTATGTTAAATATTTCTCATGGAATGTTAATGATGACTGTGAGCTTCTTTTTGGAACTGTTATATTTAAAAGAAGTTCTTTAGTTTTCCTTGATCCATCATGTTTTGGGTCTTTGTTTAGACTGATATGTTTTATTATATTTATCAAATTCATACAGTCTTTATTTTTAAATTTTTGATTTTGAAGCTTTTTTGATTCAGAAGAAGTGGAAAAAGTGTTTTATGATTTTTCAGATAACAGATATAGTAATGAAACTCTTTTGTTAGAGACTGCCCTATTAGGCTTTCTTTCTTTTTTTAATATTTATTTATTTATTTGGTTTAGGGTTTCACTTCTGAGCTCAGACTCATAGTGATCCTCCTGTCTCAGCCTTCCCAGTACTGGAATTACAGGCATGTGCTGCCATGCCCAGTTTTGGTGGCCCACGTGACACACTTGGGGTTCTGGGACTGGTACAACGTGCAGTACTGGGGATCGGACCTGTGTCCTTGCGCTTGCTAGGCAGCCACTGCCAAGCTAGCTCCCCAGCCCTCTGTGAGGCTTTTTAGTGTGTGGTTTGTGACTTGCGTTAGGTAACTTTTTGATGAGAGTTGGTATACTAGTATTCGGCCTTCATATTTGCTCTATGTCTGTAGGAGTTCTTTACCAGTGTCTCTCTTAAGGTTTGTGTAACTTGGGCACCTGAACCCATTCTCTGTTTTCTGGGACACAGTGACACAGAAGGGATGGTGCAGAAACCCAAAAGGGCTGGGGCAGGGGAGGGTTGACAGTGGGTCTATTCTTATTTCCTTTAAGCACTGTCATTCTTATCAGGACTCCTTTGTAGAACACCTTGGTGGGTGTTACGTGCAATGCACAAGATCATCTTTTGACTACTTTATCCAGGATAAAAAAAAGGAAGTTCTGTTTAATCCTTGCCTTATTGTTACTTTAAGCCAGTGGTGGCAGACCTATGGCAAGCATGCAGCAGCTGGCTTTTTGTTAGTACTGAAAACCTACAACTGAAACATAGAATTCCATTATATGTGAATATATTAGGAAGTAAAAAAGAAATGTGTGGGGGGAGAATAGAAGGAAAAAAGTAGGAACAAGGGTTTTGTAAATAAGGAGGGGCAGGATGGTTGAAGGGAGGGAGGGAAATGGCAAAAAAGAAGACTCAGGATGTGGCACGTAGGGCGGGGCATGCCCCTCAGCAGCAGAAGCACCTGCTTGGTAAGTGCAAGGTCCTGAGTTCAGTGGTACAAAAAACAAGACAGATGCATCATGTAGAAATACAAATTCCCTAGGATGAATCACTGTGCATATCAGAAGTGTGCCAATAAAATGAATTTAAAAATATAAAGTTCATTAACGTATAGTATTTACTACTGAAATATGATGTATAGTGAAAGGTATAGTTGTTAGAGCAGTTATGAAACTGGAGGCACCCAGAAATGACTACTTTTTGTAATTGCATATACAACTAAGCACCTAAATTTTAATTTTTATCTTGATTTCTTGTTTTGCTAAAATAGAAACCAAAGATAATTGCATTCTAACATTTGAAAGTTATTCTTTTAATAATAACTGAAGAGTTACGAAAATAATAGTTAATTATTTTCCTATAAAATTACAACAAAAATTCTTAGATAAATAATCAGTGGAGTATGAGGACGGTCTGGCTGCAACACGTCATGCCCTTGATCGGCAGGGTTGCTTCCACTGATCTGGCTGGCTGGGTGGCCGTCCATGGGAGTCCTCCCTCAACCATCTATGGGAGTCCTCCCTCAACCATCCATGGGAGTCCTCCCTCAACCATCCATGGGGGTCTTCTGGAAGCTGTGTGCTCGGTAGACGAGGACGACAACCCTGGACAGAGTAGGACCGTTCCTCCATCAAGGGTTTACGATTAGCTGCGCTACCCTGTTAGAATCTCCAAACAAGCTTGCAAGCTCCATAAGTAACCAGTGTTTACCTACATGTAGAAAATGCTCCCTGATGTTTACCATGTCACAGGACACTTAAGAGAGCTGGTACTTACTTGCATAACACCATCAGGTAGGTGAGAAGGCTGTCTTCTCATCTGAGATCAGCACTACTAGGGGATTCCTGTGACACTGTCCCACATCTGTCCTGGATGCTGAGTCCTGACTCCACTGCTGAGTGTATTATAGAGCTAGCCAGCACAAGTGACACAAGGTCATCAACACTATTAAACACAGAGAACACGGCAGGAATAGCTGCCTGCGTTGAATTATATTCTTTGGTCTATAAGGATGCTGCCCAGGTGTTTTTTCACTTTTCTGCAAAACTCCTGAGTGGCTTACTGTTCACCGAACATAAATGCTAATGTCCTGACCATCCCTGCACCATCTGTGTCGTCAGGCTTCATGGCATGCCTGTGGTTGCTTAGCTGCATTTCCGCCTCAGCGGTAGCCTCCTAGCGCTTTCTCACATTCTCCAGGCATGCCGTTCCTCACGCTCAGCCCTTCCACCTGCCTAAAATGCTTTTGCCCAGAGGGTTGTGTGGCTTCACTGCTTCATTTCTACACAGGCCTGCCTGCCGGTGACATTCTGTATGACGCCAACCATGACCACGGAGAGAATCTGATTTGTTGATTTTTCTCATTGCCTGTATGATACCAAGTTGTCTACTGAAGGAATCCAGGTCTGTGCTGGTCTTTTATGGAAATAATTTCTGAATGTCTTTGCCACCAAATCCATGGCATTTTTGTGCCCCTTTGGGACATGGCATACTCCCCTGATTCTTGCTTGTCTCTGCTAAATTTTGTTAATTTTAGTCCACCCTCAATTTTTTTTTTTTAAGATATCAGTGGATTTTTTTCTCGTACACTTTACATCTCTTCAATTCTCTGTTCAGAATAACTTATCAAGGTTTTCATTTATAGTTATTCTTCGTTTCGCCTTTCTATTCTAATGGTCTTCCCTGCTCCTACGAGTTAGCCCTATCCCGACTCTTCCAGCCTATTTTGGTTTTTATTTTCAAAGACAAAGCTTCCTAAAAAGTTTAAAGTTTACTTTAGCCAAGTCCTACTTCTTAACTTATTCTCTGTTTTCTTGATGTCTTTTTTTCCATAACAGCTGAATTTTTAAGATCCAGCTTAAATTGGATATGGTGGAACTGTCCATAATCCCGTACTTGTCAGCCCTAGGCAAGAGAATCACTGTGAGTTTAAGGCCAGCCTGGACTGCATAGCAAGACCTTGTCTCAACAAAACAAAACAAAGTAAAACAAAACAAAACAAAAGTAAAACACGAAAAGCTCAGTTCAAACTATTTCTCATCTAAAATCTTTCCACAGCACCCCGATATGATGAAACACTTGAATTCTTATGTCAGTTTCTAATAAAGGAATTTATCTAACTTAATTAAGGATTTTACTGTTAACATTCAAACTGCAGTTTAAAACCTTGTGTAGTTCTTGAAGTAAATTTTTAAAAGGTACTGTCTTTGGATACAAGTTGAACTTTGAGAAGTTGAAATATAATTTTCTCTCATTACGTAAGAATCTTTTGTTATTTAATCATTTCCTTTTTTCAATTTTAGTATTTAAATTTAAAACATGATATATTTTAATTCCTTAATTATTTTCTAATTGATTCTCTATAACATTTTAATTTTAGTGTAGTGGAAAATAGCCCATGTCATTAGTGCCAAAAATAATACAAACAACCTGATAACCATTTTCACCTATTGAATTAGCAAAGGCTTTCAATTTTATAATGGGCTGTCGTGTTGATGTTACAGTTTCATCTCATACAATCAGGAAACACAAATAAGAATGATACAGACAGAATTAAGGCTCGCAGAGAATACAAAAGTATTAGTAGGTGTAGATGTTGGGCAAATAAGCCTGTCTCTTCACGTCCTTAGATTGTTTCCTACATTTTAAAATAGGACAGAACTGTGAAAATACCAGGTTGCCATTCTGCATTCAAAGAGGAGGTATGTAGTCACAGACTGTGGAGGGAAAAAAGTGAGGAGAACATATTTTATTATCTAAGCTGTCCTTTAACAAAGCCAGCAGCCCCACATTCTCACTATCAAAATTGCTTTATTTCATAGGAAAGAGGAATCTCGGTAGTGCCTGCATGGGTCTCATTCTTTTCTAGCAGTTTCCATATTGCACTGTGATTTCTTGAATGTTACAATTTTGCCAAGCATGATTTTTTTTTTTTTTTACTTCAGCTCATATTTGTATAGAAGCATTTAAACATTTCTTGATTTTTTAGATGTTACCTTTAGATGGCAAAACCAGAACAGCAGTGTGACTGTCCCCTCCCGTGGATATGCTGGGGGGGGGGTCTCTGGCAGCAGAGGCAGAGACCAATTTATGTTCCACCGGCACTTAATGAGAATAGAAGAGTAGAAACAGGGATAAATGCCCTCCTGTCTCCAGGTGACTTCTGGACAGGGATGGTTGCATGCAATTAATTTACAGGTAAATGAGTTTTGACAATAAATATACTACCAATTTTTCTTAACAGTTGATGGAAACAGGGCTGCTGACCAGACTAGATTTCATGCCTTCTACAGTTTTGTGGCTATTGTGCCTGGAGATAGATGTTAATTTTGACAGTTTTTATATTTGTCTATCTTCAGTTTATTTTTAACATTCTATTTTCTATTTCTAATGTTCTATTTTCTTAAAAACTGTGATGTGGAAATCTGTGATTTTCCAAATCAGCATGCTTTTAAGAAGTAACTTGCTGATAGTTTTAAGGGAACTAACTGTATTATGTTTGCATGTTGTTCTCCATGGTGAGACTAGAATTCCATTAAAAGCAGGATTGATTCTTTTCATCTGTGTTTCTTAACAGACCTGACACTACTCACTAAATATGTTTTAATGATTTTGGAGTGAATAAAATATGTGCATGTGTACAATCACACCTATACACGTGAAGTGAGAGTATCTTATAACAAATCTATTAGATGCATTTTTTGGGAAAAATATGACAGTTCCCATAGGTTTCCTTTTACATATTGAATAGTTTTTCTTTCTATATTTATATGTCCTTTTTACAAAATATATTTGGTACAGGGCCTCACTGCGCAGCTTGGACTCATAGTGACCCTTCTGTCTGTCACCACGTCCAATCTCAGCGGCTGGCTCAGTGCCACTGGAAGGACCAAATCAGGATCCTTCTGCTTGCCAGGCTAGCGCTTACACTGTCAAGCTATCACCCAAGCCCCGGATTTTTTACTTTAAAATTGAAATAGGAAGATAAAACTATTGATAGCACTGGTTGCTTTTAAAGGCTAGAATGTGTCTCCTTTTTTGTAGTGTAAATGACATTTCTGCTTTATTATGGGAGAACTCATGTAACTCCAGTAAGGACACATAGTTTGGCTGCTTAAGGTAAAGAATTAAAGTTCTTAATGACTTAAGTGTTACTTACTAGTATAACATTAGACTTGGTTTTTCTTTTGCAAGAAGAAAAACTGAGTAATAACAATCCCAGTGAACCATATTCATAAGGAATGAACAAAAAGAGAAAGGTAGCTTTCTCCTAGGTCATTGAGCGTTTCATAAAAGAGATTCTAAAAAGAAACAAGCCATATTATGCAAACATCATGTATTGTACGTATGTAATAATAAGAGAAAAATAAAGATGAAAGATAAATAGCCTAATAATAGGGCTCCAAACTTTCATTTGTCCATCAAAAAACAACATTGTGATATACTTTTCTGGTTTCCAATTAAACCATCACAATCTTTTTTTTTTTTTTTTTTTTTTTTTTTTT
>NDGM011255965.1:0-13079 GCA_002564305.1 Octomys mimax | reverse complement strand
AGAGAGAGACAGAGAGAGACAGAGAGAGACAGAGAGACAGAGAGAGAGACAGAGAGAGACAGAAGGAGAGAGACAGAGACAAAGACACAGAGAAAGAGAAAGACTGACACACAGACACAGAGAGACAGCAAAAGAGACAGAGGCAAGGAGAAAGAAAAAGAGAAAAAAGAAAGAGAAAGAGAAGGAGAAGGAGGAGATGGAGACCGAGTTGAGAAAGTGAGGCCTGGTTCTTTTCTCCTCTACCTTCTGCCCTTCTTCTTCAGGTGTGCCCATGATTTTCCCTCTGAATTCATTCCTTATTTTGCCTGTTCTAGCATCTTTGCAGAAGAGCGGCTCCTCTGGATGCACTTGATTTCTGCAGGGTAAGTTATTGCTTATAGTTATGTGGCCCTACAGGCAAGTTCCCTACCTTTCCCATTTGTGGGTCTAATTCTGGAAACGTGCATTCTTTTAATGTTATATCACTATGGAATAAAACAATAGCTAGCATGTGGTATGTCCTAAAAATATGATTATTGAAAGAATGTATAAACTATATGGGTTTTTCTAGTAGAACCTCCAACTTGCAGCAGTTCTCCTGCCCCAGTGTCCCCTGCTTCACCCAAAAGAACCCTGTGTCTTCTATAATGCTATCACAGTGTTGTTTCTTAATTCTACATCATTTCTAAATATCTTCATCTTTTGTACTAGTTTTAAAAGTTTGATCCTACATCATGTAACACTGTATATGGTCCATGGCCAATGCTTTGGTGGTTACTAAACAACTTCTGGACAACTTTTACAATTTACAAGGTTTTACAATATTTTGAAAGGCCGCGTACCAGTGATGCCTGGTTCTTCGAGCACCTATTTCATGACTGGGAGGTAGTAACAGACTTAAAATGACAGACCAGAAAGACTAGAAAGACCATCAAAACTAAAAACAGCACAACAACAGGACCAACCACCACAGTAAGAAAGAAGACAAAACAAAACGTGGGATTTTTAAATTTTGGAGTCCTTGCAGAGCAAACAAAAATGTCAGTACTACTTGTATCTGTAATTAATATTGCTTGAAGTGTAACGAAACCCAACTAAACCTCAATTACACTTGTTTTAAATTCTCTTGGAATTTTTCCCTTCAAAACTATCAGTTGCACCATAATTTTCAATTAGATTTAATTGTTCCTTTTTCTTCTTCTAGATTCATAAATGTTTTAATATCAGAACCTCTCATTCTACCTCCCAAGACTCTCACCACCTCTATTTGGAGTTTTTGCTCCATGTCCTGAGTTATATTTCTGACTTTTCAGGCCACCCTTTCAGTTCTCCATGGTTATCATGCTCTCATAAAAGTATTTAATGAAATATTCTAAAAGCAATTGTAAAGTTTAATATGTCAATAATCTACTTCAAGACTTCACATTACTATTTTTGGTGAAGGTTTTAACCTGGTTCATTAAACACTGATGTTTCAATGAAGTCACCTTCTGGGGAAAGCTTGGCCTTCTGTTTCCTAACCATTGACTCTTTTGAATATAATTGTTAAAAAATAAAAGAGTTGACTTCCAATGAACCAATGGTATGAAACTGAACAAATCATTCGTTTCCTGCCTGAA
This sequence comes from Octomys mimax, assembly GCA_002564305.1. Lineage (NCBI taxonomy): Eukaryota > Metazoa > Chordata > Mammalia > Rodentia > Octodontidae > Octomys > Octomys mimax. The sequence goes on along the minus strand of NDGM011255965.1, from coordinate 11,481 downwards.
GAATTAAAAACAACAAAACAAAACAACAACAACAACAAAAAAAAACCCCAACAAGTGTCTTCTCTAGATCCCAGTGGGTGCAAACTGCAGTTCTGCTCAGCCTGTGGCACAGAAAGGACAATTATAGTTAAAGCAGACTTAGCATGTTAAGGTTTAATGTTTGCAAAGAAAAATTGTAACTCTCTAGAGGCTAGGTAAGCTTCACAGCGCCTTTAATTCATTAGTCTGTGACTTGTCCGTTTTATTTATGGGGAACCATCTATTCCAAAGAAACATTTGTTTCCTCCTCCATTATTCCCTTAGCAAAGGCCTAAAAGGAGCTTTTCAGGGTGAAAGCCTCTTTCATTCCAAATAGGTTCTCAGTTTTTAGCAAGATGCATTTAGGAATAGTTTTCCAGAATATCTAGCGTTAACATTTTAAAAAAGCACATTTTAAAGTATTTGAAAATCTCACTTACACAGATGACATGTATTGTACCTTGTAACTGAGCTGGATAGGGGAAATAGTAACAAGTTTTAAATGCAAAGCTCACAGTGTAGAAATCAAAATTTAGCACTCAAAGCCTTGTGGATATCACTTATGCCATTGGCTTCAAAGTGAAATATACTTTGTGATGCTCGATTGCACTGAGGGAGTAAGAGAGTGTCACCCCTCTCAAATTTTGCTTAATGTACATCAAGCAAAATTACTCACTTATAAAGTATATAAAAGGTAAACTTTCTTTTTTTATTCAGGACAGGGTCTGCAGGGTCTCACTGTGTAGGTTGGATGCCTAGTGATCCTCCTGTTTACCACCTCCCACGTGCTGGGACTACAGGTGCGCACCACCACACCCACTGTCAATAGCCATTTCAGTGCGCCCCAGGGGCGGGGCCTGCGTGGGAGACCTGGGGATCGAACTCCTGGCCCCTGCATCTGCCTAAGCAGGTGCTTTAATCCGTTTCACTATTTGGTCATCCCTGAAAGATAAACTTATTTTGAGTCTACTCCTGAATTTCATAAAAGGTAAATATTTAAATGTTGAAATTTCTTCGCCTATCTAAATAAACCAAAAATTTCTATACCTATAAAATCTGTCATTTTAAAACAAAGTCATGAATTAAACTGGGTAAATTCACAAGCAATATCAGTCATACTGAATTTCCCTAAATTGCTGATTCTCAAGCATTAAAATTTTTCATTGCAATTATCTGGGAGCCTTGAAAGAGATTGCTAGGTATCACCAACACTTTCTGACTCAGTTGTGACATAGGCCCTGAGAGTTTACACTATTCCTACTTTCCAAAGTTATGCTGACTCCTCCAGAAGGATGTCACTTTAGTAAACACAGTCTTGATAAAATACTCCATAGGCAATGAGAATCTAGATAAAATTATCTTTGGTTCACTTGGGAAGTGCATTCAGACTACTGAGAAGGCGGCAACAAAGTCAGGGGCTCACAGTTTACTTGCTTCTCTTTTGTCTTAGCTTTTGGTATTAACTTTTCATGGGAAAAGAAGCAGGGAGGCTTCTGTACTCTGTACCTTCTCCAGGTTTCCAGGTTTCCAGGAGTGGACCTCTTTATTCATCTTAGGGTAACCGGAAACTTGAAGGGTGAAGTTGAGTGCTTTGCTGACAAAGATGCACCATAAAGCAGCATTGCCGTTGCTATGTGATGGTTTGTGATGACTGATCTGTGGAATGGATGGAAGCGAAAAAGCTGCTGTGTGGTGCTGGCTTTTATTACTGTAAATGATCTCATATGCTCGCCGTTTACTTTAAAGTTGATCAAATGTAACAGGAGACAGTGTTGACAGATGCTGAAAACCTGTTAACCTTTCCTTTTATCTTTCCTGCTTATGTTTATCTTGTACCATAAGACTTCTTAGATAGTTTTATTAGCTGATAGTTGAAATGTTGTACAAATATCCACACAAAGAATGGTGTTGTGAGAAATAATTGTCCGTAACTCTGTAACTGATAGAGCCTAACCGCTTGGTTCATGTACAGTAACACCAGACACATTAACACACAATATGGTTGGTAAGGAAGTGAATTTTTAAAATAAAATTAATATTTTGAATGTATAAGGAATTTATATTAACTAACTGATTCCATGCATAGAGTTAATTGGTTTATACTATGTGAGAAATTATTTTAAAGAAGTCTAACTCAGCTGGTTTGTGTGAATTGAAATTTTAGGATTTTTTTCTTGCAAAAAAACTGTATGTAAAAATTATATAATTATTTTGATTTCTATATGTTTATTAAATAAAATGCACTTCATATGGATCTAGTGTCCCTAGGCCTTTCTTCAAAGAAATGAAATAATTCTGTACTATAGTAGTTAGTGATTGTATTGTTTGATTAATTTTTCATGCCTATATTTTGAAATCTGAGCAACTACTTTGAAGATTAAAAACATGAAATATAATAGCCACTGTTAATTTCTGATCATCTTGTTTTGAAATTCTGTATCACTTTGTTTTCATGTCTCTTTAAAATGAAAGACAAATAAAAGAATGGCAGATATTTTTAATATAAAAAGGCACATCTATATCAATGTATAATTTTTTTGCAGAATGTAACTACTTTTTGTGACTGTGTAACTGATACTTATTAACTTTTCTTATATCATTCTTGCCTTGTAATTCCAATTCTGAACTCACACAGATCTAACACAGGACATAATTATTTGCTCACTATAGCAAGACCAACAAGAAATAAACTCATAAATGGCTTGAATTTTTTTTTCTCTTCCTCTTCACAACTAATGTTCTGCATTGGGATTCCAAACTGAAGAAGAGGGCTGGGGAAATAGTGGTCTAAGTGCCTTCCTGACAAGAGCGAGGACCTGGGTTCAATCACCAATACTGCATGCCGTGATGGCCCTTGACGAACAGGACATCAAAACCAGGCATGGTAGTGCATGTCTGTAATCTCAGCTCTGGGGAGCCTGAGACAGGAGGATCACTATGAGTCTGAGCTGTGTAGCGAGACCCTGTACAAAAAAAATGATCAAATAAAAGAAATTAAAAATTAAAAAAATGGAAGAAAAGACACTACTCCGTAACAAATACTAAAAATAAGAATCCCATAGGGGCTGGTGAGATGGCTCAGTGGTCTAAAGCACCTTCTTAGAACAAGCTCAGCAAAGCACAGGGACCGCGGTTCAATCCCCCAGCACCACATGCCAGCCGACCCCGCCCCTTGGTGGGCTGAGCTGGCCCCCCCCACACACACAAATAAATAAATAAATAAAATTAAAAAATAAGAATCCCTTCCATGGGAAAATAAAAGAGTGGGATTGGCTCAAAAAGGGTGTGAGAAACATCAAGGATCGAGAGAAGTCAGATCAGTTAGAAAATTGGCTGGAGACCAGTGAAAAGTTAAAGCTCTGCATCGAGGGAGATGAAATGTGCATGAGGATTCTGCAATCTCAAGTGCATGTGACAATCTCTAGTTTCCATAACTTCATTTTTAAGAGAGGAGGCCAAGCCAGCACTCCAAAGTACTGATCAATTATATGGAAAGATTATATGAATTATCCAGCTGAACTAAGGTTTAAACTAGATTTGTGTTAGCTTACAAACTTGTTTGGAAAGAGGCTTTATTAGTTAATACAGGAGGATCATAAACCCTTGTGTAGGCTATTTGATGAGGAAGCCAAATTTATGCTTGTTGTTTGAACATCAAGCATGACTTGTAGATAATTGTTTCATTTGCTAAATACTGTCACCCATAATTAATCAAAATAATCTGAGATGTATATCTAATCCAGTATTTTTATGTCATAAGACATATGTCTGTCTATCTATCTATCTATCTATCTATCTATCTATCTTCTATCTATATCTATCTTCTATCTGTCTTCTATCTATATCTGACTTGAGTATATAGTAAAATATTAATAATCCAATTTATTTCTCAGAAACATTCCAAGAACTGTGTAAATAAAATTTATATTTGAAAGACATAATTCTCAGACTTTACTGATAATATAGTGCTCCATGACACCTCGTTCTTCTAGTACTAGGTGACAATGGAAGCAATATTCAGTGCTGCATTCCTGAGGAATACTTTACGTCAGTGTGTTGTGCTTTGGCTTATTTGACAATCTGAGTGATTTACAAATCTTCACCTCTACTTGTCGTAAGTTCAGTGGGAAATGTGGGCTAAAATAACTGAAATACATACACAATATGTTCATGTGATTCAGTCTGACTTATATGACAATAGAAAAGGTAATTTGTCATTTATCATGTGGTATGTAGTAATAATTATTTGTCTTACAATTTGGAAATTTTTTAAACATGTAGTAACCACCTTGAAGCACCATTGCTCGCAAAAGCGCATGCTTAACTAAAATTAAGTAAGGAATTTCTGTGTCTGAAAAGATTGAAGATGAACATAATTGTTTAGCCTATTTACCCACATTTTCTAGTTACCATGTAGACCTCATAGACATAAATAACTGAATAAGTTTCAATTATCAATTTAAAAGTAGTCAGCATGGTAGGAAGACTTTAAATTTTATTGATTGGTTGATTGCAATATTAGGGATCAAACACAGGGCCTTACACATACTAGAGAAGTGTTCTACTGAGAAGCACATCCACTTTTCTGAGTTCCATTTAAATGTAACTCTCTAACTAGTATTTTCCACTTGGATAAATAACCATTTTAATCTAAAATCCGGTTTTATTTCAAGTTTACCTGTGAATGTAAAAATAAAGAAGCAATCATGGTTACTTTTGGTTCTATAATCTGATGAAAACTCTCAGCTACTTTATACAAGTTTATATGAAAATAGAGCTGAAACTTCTGTTTATTTTTCCACCCATTTCATGGGATGAAAGTAAACTATGTTGGAAGTTAATTTTCCATAGTGGTGGCAGCTGCACTGTGATCCAGAATGGTGGCAGCATAGAGAATACATTCCTCAGAATTGGAATCACGTATGTATATACACAGGATAGCTAAGATAATCATCTATTACTAATTTCTACTGGTTTTTCAAAGGTAGCACTTAAACATTTTATTTTGACCAATTTTACATGCTTCTATCTGGTAATCTGAACAAATGCACTGAAGAAAATGTGCAATATAAGAACCACTATCAAATACATATCATCTTGCTTTTCTTTTTCTTCCTGCATTTTAGGGAGGGGCTTATAGGGTGTTCAGGGTCTCACTATTAGGTCAGACTCATAATGATTCTCCTGTTTATGGCCTCTTAAGTGCTGGGATTACAGGTGTGTGCCACCATGCCCAGTCTTAATTGCTATCTCAGCATGCCCCGGTGGTGGGGCTGTCATGGCAGTCTGGGGAGATCGAACCCCTGGCCCCTGTGAGTGCTTGCATGTGCTTTAATCCACTGATCTATTTGGCCAGCCCTCATCTTGCTTTTTTAATAAAAATTAAAATTAAACAATTGGATTCAAAACTCTGTGATCCAGGTATTTGACCTTTACATCTAAGAAAGAGTACAGATCTGCTACTGTTCTATCTGGTAGCAGACCTTGGCAACATCCACAGGGTACTCATTTTAGGTGCATGCAAAATGAAAGAGTTGTGGGTGACGAACGGTTCCACCCAAATTTCAAAAGGCCTGAGGCACTATGCAATTGGCCCCGAGAGGTCAGTGTGTGAAGCTGTGAGTGTAAAGCCAAAGGGACAGTGGAGACTACAGAAATTTGGAGAAGTCAAAAATATGGATCATCTGAATAAATCTACAAGGAGCTCAGAAAGTGGGCCTAAGAGATAAGCCATGAAGGTATAACTATGAAACTGCCATAGAGGCTCATGCATACCCTTTGGAGCTCACAATTTACCACAGATTACTTCAGATGTTCCACATGAAACTTCAGGACTTTATGTTTGCCCTACTGGACTTTGGTCTTGCTTTGTCCCCATTGTTTTATATCCCCATTTATAGCTTTTGAAATAGAAATCTCGGGGCCGGGGAGATGGCTCAGTAGAATAAGTGCTTGCCTGGCAAGCACAAGGGCCTGAGTTCAATCCCCGGTTCTGAAAAAAAAAAAAAAAAGAAAGAAAGAAAAAAGAAATAGAAATCTCTATCATGTGCCATTGAAAGTTGGAAGTGTCTTTCTTTTCATTTGTACAGTGGCTCAGAGCTAAGAGTTTACTTTAAATCTCAGAAGACTTTTTGTGTGTGCGGTATGGGGGATTGAAATTAGGACCTTGTGCTTGCCAGCAGGCACTTATGCCACTGAGCTATATCCCCAGCCTCCAAATCTCAGAAGACTTCAGACTTGAACATTTCAGCAATGCTGAAACTGTTATGCTGGCAATTCTTGGAGATAGACTAAATTTCTTTTTCATAAAGGTATGTGCATGAGTCTTGCAGGACTTAGGGATGGAAGGTTATAGTTTGTGTCTAGATGGTCTCCCAAAGCCTCGTTCAGTAATTGTAGGCAAGCTTTTTAGAGGTAGCTGAACTTAGTTTGGGATTGATGTACAGTCCAACACTAGGATTAAGGGCATGAGTGCTGCACTTGCCCTAGGGTGGGCACCCAGAATGCAAGATAAGTGACTGAAAGTTGTAAGTGTCTTTCTCTCCTTGCTTGTTGTTTTTACTGTTTTCCACTACCTTGAATTGTTGCTCCTCTCTCATTTGCCCCTCTGCCTCAAACCCAGCTGATTATGCACTGAAACCACTAGAGAACAAGCCTTTCCTATCTTCAACTTTGGGCTTTGTGTATTCTGTTTTATGAATGGGAGAAGAGTAAGTAAGACACAAAAGAATAACAATAAGAAAATACAGACTCAGCATACAGAAGACAGTCTTGAAGAAAAGATCATATAAAGGCTATGAAGGCCTAAATTCTGAAATTGAATCATATGGGGAAGATGTATAATATTTGTGTTTTGCTTTAAGTCCAGTCAAAAGGAAGTCTACTACTATTCTTTAGGAAGCCAATAGCAGTGAAGTTTGCTGCTGGAAACCAAAGCAAGGAGCTATCACGGTCTTCTAAAGTGACCCAAAATACAGCCATAAACACTTACATCTGTAGCTTAATTGTGTGTCTGTAGTACTCTCCTTTCCCCAGATTTTAGTATTCTGGTGCAAAGGTAAATGGTCACACTAGAAAACAGCTTTTTACAATACATCTTCAACTTTTGTAACAATGACGAACATCATATTTCTGAGGTATATGATTTCTGAGATATGTAATTTACAAAATTTAGGGGACTGCTGAATAAGAAGACTTAATAAATCAATTTTGGGGAAGAAACAGTTTAAAAGCTGAAGAAATTTGGGTAGTGGCTTTGTTTTTGGATATTGTCCAGAAGCATCTAACACCTTATAGTATTCTCATTATATGTGCTTATGGACAGGTTGGTTGTTTCTTTGTTACTAGGGAAGTAATGAGCTGAATGTGACTGTCAGCTACCATTTTATTATGTGGAACAACATTGATTTTCAATCTGTTATCCATGAGGGATTTTGATCCATAAGAGATGTAGGAAAACAAAAGACTGAAGAATGTAGAATCTTTATTTAAGACCATAATAAGTACATATCTGAAGCCAAAGAGTACTGAAAGCTAAATATTATTTGAGACTGTTTCTAAAATATTTCAGGCATATATTTTCAGTACACTTATAGTTTATGTAACAGAATTTTATAATTTCAGATGTGAAAGAGAAACTCAAATGGAATAAACATGCATTACCAAGATACAGAGCAGAAAACAAGAATGTGACTAATATTAGTTATAATAAGAGAATATATGTTTCAGTATGACAATTCGAGACCAGAATCTGGCTTCCCTGAGTTCATGCTCACTAGTCTTTTTCCATATCATGTAGCATGTTTTTTGAAAATTACATGTTGCACCTGTTGAAAATGTGTTTTTCTTTGCAGAGAACCTCATAATCTTTTGTTTATAACAGTAGTCAATTAATTCTAAATTAAAAAATGATTATCTACTCAATCAGTGAGAAATGGCACTAGATCTTTAAATTCCATGTAATCATAGCAAGTAAAAAACTTCCTTACATATAGGCTTTAAATAAAATGAGGAAGAAACAGGATCAGGTAATTTAAAAAATCACTTTGCTTATAAAAATGACTGGTTTATGCTGGAAATATAGTCAAATAGATTTCACAAATCAATTTTTAGCAAAAAGCCCTGGATTACAGATGAAATTGTGTGATAAGGAACAATTTAGATTCCCTTTGCCTTTTTCTGAGCTGCTGGCCTTCATTAACCTCTAGTCCACACACTTCTTTACATTTTACTTCTTGACCCTTGTCATAGGATGCATATTCAACAATTACCTTTCAATATATTTTTCTGTCCTCTTGTACAATATGTTGTTTTCCGTCTCTGAAGATATTCTAATTTCTAGTTCTGTCTTGACTTTTGAGTAAACATTCTGTTTTTTTCTTTTGTGGTTCTGAGTGAATAAGATGCTACTAATGAGTGAATTCTAAGGCCTACATGCACGACTAATGATTGCCAAAATTTTCCCGCAGCAACAAATATTCCCAGGAACCCGGTGACATCACACAATAAACATGTCCCACCCATCCTGGATCTCTAATAATAGTGAGAACAAAGGCTACAAAGAGCATCTTAAGATAAGTTGAGACTCCATCTCTGCAGAAACTTCCTTTGACTAAGGCAGAGAGGAAGGGATATAGTGAACTGTGTGTTAGTTTTTAAAACTTCCTTATAGCAGTGGTTGAAGGGCTTCATTTCTCTCCCAAGAGGAAAACATATGGATCTACCTAACTTCAAAGGAGCATCAACACAGAGACATAAATCTAACCTTTGCCAGCAGAATAAACTAGACACTTATGATATAGAGTTCTGTTTGATGTACTCAAACCTTAAGTTCCTTTCTCACATTTTGTGACTCCAAGATCTTGTTTCCTACAGCGCAATTAGTATTATCTTCTTTCCCCAAATGTAGGCAAAAAAATCTCTAAATGTATCAGTCTTGATTAGGCTATGTTAGATGACAAATAGTGAAAGATTTTGTAGAAGTAATTAAAATCTCAAGCAAGTTTTTGAATTAAAAGGGAGATTGGTCTTAAATGAGCTTAATTTAATCAATAAAAAATTTATGGTATATACTGGATTCTTTCTGAGGAGAGAGACTCTTTCTGGTCATGATGAAGTCAACTGTCTTGTTGGAAAGTGGCCTCCCGAAGGGATAGGAGAAAGGACTGTAGTGAGGGTCTCTTTCTACCTACCCAACCACCATGCTGCCCTACAAACCAGGAGGACCTTGGATTTGTAACTCAGCTAAGACAGATCTAGACATGGGAAAGACAATGCCTGTGAAATGCAGATTGAATGTTAATTAAGCCAGTAATTCTGGAGTCATTTGACACAATAACTGAAACATACTACAAATTCCTTCTTGTAAGAACCATCTATTTTATATATTTTTATAATTTAATAGACTCTATACATATATCATTACTCAAACAATATATGCAGAAATATTGATGTTATGCTTCATTTCAATTAAGTGTTTAAAAGTTTTGTAAAAGAGATGGATAAAAGAATGCATGTGTAATTCAAAAATACTGCATTTATACAAGTACTTTCTAAATTTGGTGTTTTATAGTGTAGTGACTCGTTTATTCTTTGTTTTTCCCAATAATTCACATGAGTATCTACTCTTGATGAGGCTCTGTAGTAGTATTGACATATAATCTGGTCTTTAAAAGAGTTTTTCATTTACCATGCATTACTCCAAATGTTAAAAAGAACATGACCCTCAACCTACACGAATTATGCCAGTCCTTTATTAGACGAAGAGCATGATAATTTCTCTGTGTTCTGAAAATGGCAAGTGGCATAAGGCCAGGGCTAAGACCCCTCGAATATCTAGACATATCCAGAGTTCGACGTTATTCTGCCTGGACCTTAGGGCAGCAATGTTTGGTGAAGGATCATTTCTCATATCCTTTTTCAGTCACTACATATCGTTTAAAGGATTTTAAGCGGGAAAAATATCTTCCTAAGGATATGCCAGTTTCATAGACAGTAATGTTGTCTAAAAATACTAATGAATTATATTTCTGAGCCCCAAAAAACTTAAAGGAAGGAAAATACCGAGAGATGAATAAAAAATATCAGAAAATACTAAAAGTCTTTCTTTAATTTGATTGAAATTGAATCTGTCTTAAAATGACTTTTTCTGAACTACTGTGTGGAAGTCAGTAATAGAAATCAGGATAAGAACTAAATATGTTTTCTGGGCCAGGCACATAGCTCAGTGGACTAAAGCACCTTCTCAGGCAGGCCCAGAGGCAGGTGCAGGGACTGGGGTTCAATTTCTGACATGCTATGCTGGCTCTATCCCTGGGGTGCACAGAGACTGTGAGTGAGACTGGGCATGGTGGCATGCGCCTGTAATCCCTGCGCTTTCTGAGCCTGATCACAGGAGGATCACTAGGAGTCTGATCTGTGTAATGAGACCCTGCAGACCCTGTACTAAAATACATAATAAATACCTTTTCTTTCTCTTTTGTTCCTTTCTCTTCCTTTTCCATCTTTAATCAATTAACAGGAAACAAGTTGCCAACAGCCTCCATCACTAGTACCTACATATTCAGGATCAAGGAGAGATAAATCAGAGTTTAACCAGATTAACTTCACACAACTTCTCCCTTATACTTTAGCCTAATCTAGCTCTGGGAGAGAGAGATTTCACCTCTCTGCACTCTCAGTTTTGTGCAGATATTCATGATAAAATTATTCCCAATCTGAAGTTTTTGATTTTTGTCTTTCAGTTTTGGACACACTTTGTAGATCAGACTGGGCTGGCAATCATGTAGTCTTACTACCTCGAACTCCCATATGATTAGGAGACATATACTACCACCACAGGCCACAGCTCTAACAGAAAATTAATTTTAGGGAGAAAATACCAAGCATTAATCCTGTTGTTTAACATTAAATTTTAAACTGAATTTCAAATTTAAGTATCACTTCCTCCAGCTTATGTTTGTAAAGTTTAGCATCTGAAAAATTACATAAAATATATAGCTTAGATTTGGTAAAACGATTTAAATTTCATAAGTGAGTATACATAATTTGAAATAAATCACATCTAGAATGTATTTCTCTTAATGTTGTTTTTGGATGGAAAAGAAACAAGTGACCTTCTGAATGACTATTGTGTTCTAAAATATTAACATTGTGCAATAATAGGTGTAATGTGATAGAACTTTTCAAGTAATTATTTCTCATCCCTTAATCAAAGTTTTGAAAATTAGAATTCTCATTTAAAGTCATCACACAGTTTTGAGCTAAGTAAAACAGGTTAAATTGAAGATACAATACTTAAGTTTATATCCATTTTGAAAGTTGTAGTTGAAGCATAATCATTTCATATAGCTATATTATAACTAACATACAATTAATGCCATTAATTTCTGTTAAGGATTGTATGAACTGGAAGTTATTTGTGAGTATAATAGCATTACTTTTTATTTTATTTTATTTTATTTT
>NDGM011255960.1:2477-12675 GCA_002564305.1 Octomys mimax | reverse complement strand
ATTAATTCAGGGATTTCTTTTTTCATTTCCAATCTGAGTTCCTCTATACCTTTCTGCAGTTGTGTCTTTATTTCAGAAGTCATTGATTCATTGATTTTAGCAATGTGATTCCCAATTTGTTCTGTGTTAGTGTCCTCTGCACTTGTTATGTGTGGGCTTCAGGCCTGAGATTGCATTTTGGTCCTTCTCATTGTCGTTTTGTGTAGCACTCTCTTCTGTCCTTGTTGTAGAGCTTTGGTGCAGTTATAACCTTAGCAAATATTGAAATTCAGGTGCAGATCTACAAAGTGTGGACTTATCCAGTTGTGCCTGGCTTGGTTCTGGATGCTGTGCTCAGCTTCTTCCTGTTCCTGTCCTTGGGAGTGATCCTGTTGTATCCCTCTGGCAAGATGTTCTGCTCCTCAACTGGCTGGTTGGCTTTGTCCCCTACTATTTCTGCAAGGATTTAGGCTAAAGTGTTTCACCTTAGGCCTGTATGCTAGGCCTCAGCTGAGTCTGGAGGTGATAAGGTGGAGTAGAGGGGAGAGGAAGCTCTCCCACACACTCACTGGGCCTGAACTAGGACTCGATCTGGGGATCCCCAGAACATGCCAGAAATTCTCACTTGACAGTTGGGGTGGGGCTGGTGCTGTAGAGTGGTGGGTGGGTCCCAAGAGGGTGGAAGTTGGTCTCACCCATGCTGCACCTGGGCTTGGACCAGCAGGTCTCGCTGGCGTGGGGCATCCAGAAGCTTTCCCTCACACCCACCAGGCCTGGGCTAGGACTGGATCTGGGGGTCCCCAGAAAGTGACAGAAATTCTCACTTGGCGGGCAGGTTGAGGGGGTGCTGTGGAGTGGTAGTGGCGGTTCCCAAGAGGTGTAAGTGTGTCTTACTCATGCTGCACCTGGGCTTGGACCAGCAGGACCCGCAGGTGCAGGGTAGCAGAAAGCTCTCCCACATACTCACCAGGCCTGGGCTAGGACTGGATTAAATTTTGTTTTCTGTTTTTCTTTGTCTCATAAATTATAACTTCCATGCATGCTGGTTAGACAACCATGAGTAGACTGCAATGAGGTCAGCATTACTGTCTGTGTGCTTAAAACAAGAGAAACTAGACAAAGATTGTTGTTCATGCATTTCTTCCTAAAGCCATCATCATGCAAATGGCATTTGAATCAATGGAATTGAGGAAATAACACATACTTAGTTACTGTCTTCCATGAGCACAAGTTGAGAGCAATTTCCTTGCACTTTGCTCACTTTCTTCTCCTACACATGCAGAGCAGATAGCTCTGAATTCTCATTTTAACAGGCTTTATTGTTTGCAACTTTAGAATAGGAAAAGGAATGTGGATTTAGTATGTGTGAGATATGGAGGTAGACCTTGTGGAGCTGACTGGAGCAGTGGGTGGGATCTGTTAAGTGCAATGCCCCAGACAGCACCAGAGGACTCTCAAGACCTCACAGGCTCCCTGGGATGTGCACAGCAGAAAGGAGGCCAGCTGCCACAAGGAGCCTGCTGCCCTTACTCCTTATGGTTACCCCTTCTGGGCCCCAAACCAGGATGCACTTATATTTTTGCTCTTTTTCTCCTTCATTAACCATTTACTGCAGAGCCCATTCTTCCTTTATCCTATTGAGCTTCACCTTTGTGTGTGTGTGTGTGTGTGTGTGTGTGTGTGTGTGTGTGTGTACACAGGTCTACAGGGTATCACTATGTATATCAGACTCATAGTGATCCTCCTGTTTTCAGCCTCCCATGCACTGCAATTACAGGCATGCAGCCCCACACCCAGACTCAATTGCCCTCTCAGTGCACCCCGGCACAATGGACCAGGGATCAAACCCCAGCCATTGTGCTCTGCACTTTCCTTTGAAATAAACTTTTGACACTTTATTTGTTTATTCTTTTTAAATCTTGGTTCAAGAGAAAAAGGACGTGGGACACTTTTGATTGATGAGAGTGTAAGTTTTGCTGGGGTTAGTGAGAAAACAAGAGAAGAATATTGAGCAATAAAGAACGAGCTAACTAATCTTATTTAAAAATTTTCTTGACACAGATATTGGAGAGCCGAGACTTAGTTATGCAAGTGTCAGAATGGCAAAGACTCTAAAATAATAGGAAACAAAGTCATCTCTGCCATTCAGATTGGCTGGGAAAGCATTTATTTTATAACATAAGCCACAAGATTAATTGATAAAATTTCAGTATTTCCTGTATCTTCTGAAAGTGACTTCACTGCAAATTTGATTTGTGATAATACCATACACTGCAACACTTTCCTATGAAATGCTTGTAAATATATTTATTAAAATGTGAATACATATGCCTGTACAGATGTTTAGAACATGTGTCTCCTTTATAATTATGACTTCCTTCCACTTTCAAAGAGAAACAACCTATTTTGCCAATTAGCCATCCAAATGAGATAACCTCGCTAACTGTACATTCTTTGAGACATTTATTTTGCTTTACCAGTCAGTATACGTGATCTTGAGAACACAAGTGAGGTTAGATATATGAAGCACACTTATTTATGTCTATATCATGTTTGCAAAGTGCAGGCTTCATATACATTGTATTTAAGCTAAGAATGAAAGCTTTATTATCAAGGATGAGAAATATAAGTATTATATACAAATTAAAACATATCTATCTATCTATAAATATATAAGCACAGATATATCCAAAAGTAACTTAAGCATAATTTTAGGTCACAAATGAGAACTTATAACTCCCATCTGTTAAATGTTCCTGCCCAAAACTGTAATTTGGTATTTGTCCACATTCTGAGTCATAACCTGCCTAGGTAGTGTTGGAGTCTGATTTTCCAGGATGCCTTGCCAGAGAAGTAAAGGCCAACTGACAGAATCTCCTTCCAAATAAAAAAAAAGAAAATAGGTATGAAAGTATGGTGTGCTTTCAGCTGTCTTAACAATGTTGACTGCAAAGTTTTATCAATTTTTCTGTAGTGCTCTGCCCAAGATACGATTTGGGGGATCTGGCTGCTGGCTTATGGAAGGTTCAGTGCTGTGCTCTGAAATGACATGTGTTACAAAAAAAACAAAACAAAACAAAACAAAACAAACAAACAAACCAATTCTTGTATATTTGGATAATTTTCCAGGTTATGTATTTTAAAGTGTTAATTTTGAAACTTCTAGAAGTAACCAAAAGGTATCTTCTACCAAGACGCTTCTGTTTGTGATAAATGATACCACTGTAACTAGATCTTGGCAAACACCTAAGAGCCTTGTGCTTTCAGTCCTGAGCAGTTGGCAACAATACTCAGCCATATGTGGTAAAGGTAATTGTCTTTGTTTTTGCCCAGTGTGAGTCATGTGCTCTGTCTAGATAATTAGTCTTGCTAATTTGCTCTTTCGCTTCCCATACAGTTCACATGCTGTACTGCTCCTTTGTTTTTATGCAGTATTGCTACTGCCCTAGAACTTGTTTACATTCATTGTAAATATCCATTTTTGTTAACTCTATAACTAAGAAGTGCCTTCTATTTGCCTAGCTGTTTGTTTTTAAGCATTGATAAACATTGTTGGGATGTTTCTCTCACCCTGTACTGCCTTTCAACATCAGCATTTGCTGTATAATCAACAGAAGAACTCATGTTTTGGGGCAATTTTCTTCATGCAAAATACTTGTGATGGCAGCATAGCTTTTCTCCAAGCCTTTGAGATAAAATAGTATTTTCTTTTTTGAGTGAGGGTTACATATAAGATAAATTCCTCACTGAGAAAAAAATTATCCCATAATGTTTAATTTTTCATATCTATCTATATTTGACATATAAGTTCCTTAATTTAGTGCTTCTAATTTTAAATAAGCAAATACAAAGAACCTACTTCAAAGGCTGGTGAACAGAATGTGCATGATCATAAGTGAATTCATGAGAAATTCTAGGAATATTCCATTGGCAAACACAATTGTTTTCAGAAGTAGGATAGACTCCTGAATTACAAGACCTGCTAAATATGAAAAAGATTTGAAACCAATATCTGTGAAAGAAGCAAATAAGTAGGTGGAGTTAGAGAAAGATCAGTAGATATTCCAACAATCACATGGGTCCTAAGAGCATGTGACATAGATTACAGGGTATGTTTGGTAGATACACATTTGTCAAAGTTGGCTAAAGTGATATAAATAAGAACACTTGAAGTAGAAAATCAGATATTTAAACTTTCTATGCTTCATAAGTCATGAGCTCAATAAGTAGCATAATAAAATAGTGTAAATATATAAATATATGTATATATTTATATACTTCATCCTATAAACTATTTCCTTTTGTTTCTTCTAAAAATATGAGGAAATGCAGGTTATATAGATATATTAGTTACATAAAATCTGAAGTATTTATTTGTGTAGAATGGGTAGGAAAATTTAGAATGCCTGAATTCTGCAAATAGGTGAAACATACTTCTTAAATTTAAGAAATTTTTTCATAAAGTCACAATTGTATGGCAACAATGATAAAGGATATATATCTATATCTATCTATCTGTATATCTATCTATCTATCTATCTATCTATCTATCTATATATATATAACTTCTTTATATATGCATGTAGGTTAACATTAAGTATAGACAAATATTTATACAATTTATAAATATTAAGTACTAGAATAAAGTCATAAAATAAAAATTATATGAGTAAAATTTATCTTACACAATTTCTAATGGTTCTCATAATCCCTGACATGCAGATGATTTTAAATAGAAAAATGGTAAATACCAATTTATAGATTTACTGTTAATATAAACAAAAGCATGCACACAACACACATGCCTGTGTATCATGAATGTGCCACAAGTTGATTAAGTATTTCTAAGTTGATGACCAATTGGATAGTTTGAATTTTTTGGTTTTGATAAAGAAAATAGCTATAAAGACTCACACAGAGAGTTTGTGATAGACACATTTTATTTTTCTTGTACAAATACTTAGGAATGTGATGCACAGTTTAATGGTAATTTTGTGTTTAACTTTGTAAGAAATTGGTATGTATTAGTGAATGTTAAGGTGATATTATGCAATCTGATGAGGAATTTATGAATTTATGAGGCTCTATTCCCCCACCAGCATTTTATATTTTCTGGATTTCTTTGTTTTTAAATTAATATGAATTTATATAGTGCTAAATCAGTGTAGATTAAATTTTACTTTCCTTAATGATGAATTACCTTGAACATTTTTTCTCATGGTCATTTTCTGCCTGAATCTCCATTTTAGGAAAGTAGCTTCTCAAATTTTCACCTTTTTTTTTTCATTGTTGTTATTGTTGTTGTGTCTCATCACTGGGTTGTAACATTTACCTGGGCTTTGTACTAGTGTGTATTTTCTTTGAGGCTCTGAGTAGCATTTTCAGTATGTTAACATTCTCTATCAGACCATAAATGTTTATTTTTTATGCTGTTCAGTCTATCAAACTGCTTATATGATAATTGTGGTCCTCTCAGTTACACTACCTAACTGAAGTTTACAAGATATTTTTACTAGTGGTTAGTAGTTTGTCTTTTAATTCAAACCTGTGAGGCATTTATTTTGGCTCTGCCTTTTTTTTTTTTTTTAATGTATTTGGTACAGAGTCTCACTGTGTAATTTGGACTCCTAGCGATCCTCCTGTTTTCAGCCTCTCCAGTGCTGAGATTTCAGGTGTGCACCACCATGCCCAGATTCCATGACTCAGTGTGCCCAGAGGGGCAGGGCTGGCCTGGCACATGGTGCCTGGGATCAAACCCTTGTCCCTGTGCTTGCCAAAGCAAGTTCTTAGTCAGCTGAGCTATCTCGTTGGACCCTACTTTGGATAAGATTTAACTCATGTTGAGCAATTTGTGTGAAGGTGCCCCTTTTTATTTAACTAATACTTTCATAAACATCTTTTGAAAAGTATATCACTTTTCCCACTGAATTTTCTGGACATACTGATCATCAGTGGTGAGCCAGAGGAGGTATAATATGCCCACTGGAGAGGCTGAGGTAGGAAGATCATGAGAAAGGGGACAAATTCATGAGATTTTTGTCTTAACATTAAAAACTTGAAAGGGTTGTCAGTGTTCTAAAGTGTTAGAGACCCCCTGTATTCAACCTGTAGTAATAGCAAAAACAATCTGTGGTGATGTATATCAACTCTCTTTCTGGATTTAATGACTACATCTATACATTGGCCTTCAAATAATTTATTTAGCCTTGTTTGAAGGCTAATCTCCTTGGAAAGAAATCAAATATTTATGTTGATTTTGTATTTACAACATAATTCACAAATGCTCTCTTGAGAAAATTAAGGAAGGAATATGACTCAGATTATAAATTAAAACAGTGACTGTCATTTGTTGAGCTGGGAAATTATTCATTTTCAGAAAATAAAATTTAAAAGAAGTTCTAGTTTTCATTTGTTTGCTTACTTTTGTTTTTACATTGATCCTAAATGTCCCCAGCAGGTAACAGACAATATGAACAAACAAAACAAATATATTGCATCAACCCCCACAGAAATATAACACAATAGATTTAAATTTTTTAATTTGTAATAAAATTTTATATTTAATATTTAAAATTGCAAAATCACTCTGCATAAGGAGTTACTCTTTGGAAATTAAGTAATTCACATACAAGCCAGAAAGTATTAAGTAATGTCCAAAACTGATGTGAAATCAAATGTCAACCAGAGAAGACATCAAGGTGAGAAGAACAGGAAGGTGAGAAGAACAAGGGAACAGGAATTTCTGCCTGATGGATAATGATGTTTCTTACTTTGTAATATTCAAAAGATTTCAGGGCCAGCGATATACTCAGCAGACTAAGTGTCTGCTTTGGCAAGCACAGGGACTGGGGTTCGACCACAGGTCCCACATGCTGTGCCACTTCTGCCCCTCAGACTCGCTGAGCTGGCGAACAAATCCAGGAATGGTGGTGCATGCCTGTAATTGCAGCCCTGGGGACACTCAAACAGGAGGATCACTATGATTCTGAGCTGCGTAGTGAGACCCTATACCAAATACATAAAATGAAAAAATGTCTTTACTTTCACCATGGGTTTTTACCACTGGGAGTGGTAGATGGGAATTAACTTGGTGGGATTCCAATAATGTATCTTTAGGGTTACAAATATTGACTTCCTGGACCAAGATGAGAATCTAAAGGGGACTCCTACAAAAGATGAGGAAACTTTGTTTTCAGGTAGCTGTGGCTATAGTTACTTGGAAGAGACTTTATAGGATAGCCAAGATGGTAACGCCTTTTCGTCTTGGCTAACTATTGTTTTACCTGTACTCATAATGTGAAAATGTAGTCGTTAATTTATTATGAACCATGATTTCCAGGCCATCTTCGTCTACATAGTGAGTTCAAAAGAGCCTGAACTACACAATGAGACTCTGTCTCATGATAACACAATGACCGAAAAACCTCGGACTACCCAGATAATACTTGTCAGCAATTTAGAACGCTTTGTTCAAAACCTTTTATTTTTGACATCACATTAACACCAGTTAGCATTTCCACTAATAAGGAAGAAATAACTTCCTTTTCTGGAATATTTGCTACCTTATTTAATGCTTATTTTCTAAGCATTAAGTTTTCCATTTTTAACATTTTTGTTTTCGGTGTTACACTAATAAGCCCTGCAATACACATTCCCAGAGTTTGCCACTTTTTCTTTGTGAGGTATTTGTGAGTGTGTTTACCCATAGACTACCACAGGTAGATGGTGGAGATGGCAAGAAACTTCTATAATAGAAAAGAAAATAGTGATGAAAAGTAACAAATAATATTTCTTCTATGAAATGGCAGGAATTATTTTATCTATACTATTAGAAAGGACATCTTCATCTTAACTTAGCATGCATTCTAAAATAAAAAATGAGCTAATGATTATAGCAAAAGCATACATTTATGTTTTATGAACAAAGACAAGTATATATTCAAATTTTAACAAAAATTAATATTTTGTAATATAGAAACAGCTAAAAACATTTTTTAATTTCCTCTAGTGAAAGTACAGTTCCAAAGTAAAAGGTCAAATCGAAGTGAGTTGCATTAGTTTAAGTAATACAATTTCTGTCCTTTATAATGATGTTGTACCTTTGGGCTAGTGATAGGAGAAGTACTTGTCTTAAAATAATTTCAAAACATGATCTCAAATAACCAGACAGCATGTGAATTGTATTAGTCATCTCCACACACCAAAAAAAAAAAAAAAAAGAAAAAAAGAAAAAGAAAAAAGAAAACTATCTCTTTGAAAAACCCAAAGAAATAGTTTGTAAGAATGCAGGTGGTAAATTACAGTCTACAATCAAATTTTACTATGCCATATCCTGCAGCAATATTGAATTCTGGTACATATGGTATTGCAGTGCATTATGAGCATTTACTCTCTATGGTGTAGGTAAACTGCACTTCCACATGGCAAAAGTAAATATCAACTTATGATAAAAAAAAACTAACCAATTTTATTTTTGTCACACTACATAGCTGCTAAAGAATAAAAATAAATAAAGAAAAAGCAGAGAGACATTTTTGGAAATATTATGATTTTATTACTTCCTGAGAGACATATGCTTCTTTGATACCTCCTGAGTGAAATATGTATCTGTTTATCATAAATTGGGAACACGCTGAATACTAGATGTTACATGAAAGTGTTTATGTGACAGCATATCACATAGTACCTGAAAATTGAATAATTACTCTATTTTTATAAACACTATAGGATGCTAAAATTAAACAATTAATCAAAAGTGTTACCTTACTTTGTAGGTAAAAAAAATCACTGATAATTGCTTTAGACAATTTCACACAGCTATTTATTGAGAGACAGTTTCTGCAATACCTGTGCTGTAGTAGATATTAAATAAAGTCATATAAGTAAAGCACAGAATCTATAGAATGTATGTGATAAAGGATATTCTAAAGCCATTTGAAGGAAAATAATTTAATTTAACATATGATAATATTTTGCCTTAAAAATATTTTTTTTTGTTTTTTTTTTCTTTTTTTTGGCAGAACCAGGGATTAAGCTCAGGCCCTCATGCTCGCCAGGCAAGTGCTTATTCTTCTGAGCTATCTCCCCGGCCAAAAATAGTTTTATTCATTCTTTGATTTTTTAGCTTCCATTACTTAAATGAAATTCTTTTCTCAAGAATTTTATGAACTATTTACAGAAACAGTCACAACAATCGTATTATTGTATGAAGTCAGTAAGTTCATTCAGTATGAACTTTTCTCTGATTAATTTTCCCCAAAAAATCCAGATGAACTTTCTTTAATTTCCCTTGAAATACTATAAAGATAGTCTCACAGCATAGTGCTACATTATTTTAAGCCGGTTCCATCTAGTATAGTAAAGATATAACTCATATTCTAACAGCATGCTACTAGCAGTACATTTTGTGAACACCTTTTAAAATTCATGTTTGCAATTTTTAGGAAAAGTTTTGCAATGTTCATGTCAAGTGTTGCATGTAAGAAAATATTTTAAAGTCATTTTATTGAGGTTGTAAAATTATTGTGAATAGTTATTTATTTCTTTCTCTGTTATATTATTCTAATTATAAAAATCTAGTAATTTAAAAATAATTAGATTACACTTTACATGTTTATACTTGTTCTGAAATTTACAGTTTGCTTACACATTTATAATTTCAAATTATTATGTTAAGGAACATCTCATATGCACATTCCCTTGAGTCTGATAAATCTTCTATGACATAAACATATTTTCTGTTATCCTTAATGACACATAATTTTGTCACAATCTTGATTGTTATCAGGCATACTCTATATAAATTTTATATATAGCTACCCCCTTTATGATGAGTGTTAGTCTACTTACCCATCACTGGGACATAAGACCGGGCATCTAGACTTAAAAGAGTAGAGGATTTATGCTTCTGGTTTATGTGTTTTAGACCATAATGTGGTTTGTGCTTGCCAGGGATTCAGTCCATGGTCAGCTGGGTTTCACATAGGAGAACTATGGCAGAAGGACCTGCCACAGTAAAGCTGCTTATTTCGTGGTTGACAGGAGACCCAGCTGGAGAACAGTGCTAGCAAAGAAATGCAAAAAATACTGTATACAGACCCAAATTCATGCTGCCAAGACCCACTCAGAAACACCCAGAAGCATGGTCTATAAACACCCAAGCAGGGGCTGGCGAGATGGCTCAGTGGTCTAAAGCACCTACTTGGAACAAGCTGAACTA
>NDGM011255958.1:0-12133 GCA_002564305.1 Octomys mimax | reverse complement strand
AAAAAAAAAAAAAAAAAAAAAAAAAAAAAAAAAAAAAAAAAAAAAAAAAAAAAAAAAACAATTTAATCAACTGTAATATAAAACTGTATATATCTAGACAGCGAAAGGAAACAATCATGGTCTGAACAATTTTCATCAGACAGAACCTCATAGATGGTCCCCTAGCCTTAGCATGTGTTCCACAGAAGCCACCACAAGGAAATCTCATGGGGAGCCTACTCTTCTTTCAGTTAGAGACCTTACTTGCTGACTCAGCAGAGACTTTAGCTGTGCTTCTACCATCTCTATCCTTGCAGATTCATTATTGGGGCTGAGAGTAATCTGTAAGCCCAGCTGAGGACTTTGCTGTGCTCAATACACCAAAGTAAAGGTAAACAAGAAAATATCAATGTCCTCCAGGACCTCAAATATTGTCAGTAGCTATGCATCCAGCACGATGGCTGTACAGAAAGTAAACCAAAGGCAGTAAAGATGTAAAGCAAATAGAACCCTCCTCCACTGACAGGACAGAAAGTAGCAAACATGTTAGATATTTGTTTGCCTATATTTGTCTGAAAGTGAATTTATCCAAACTCAATGACCCAGAAATTTTGTTCCTCTCTATGTATCAAACATAAACACATATGCATGTTACTTCAAATGATTCATTGGAAAACATGTTCAAAATATCACAATTTAGATGCCAAGGATATGACTCAAGGACACAGTCCCTGCCTGGCAAACACAAGATCTTGAGTTCAAATCCAAGTACCAAAAAGAAAGAAGCAAAATTTATAGTAGCCACAAACAAACCAAATTCCCATCAAGAATAGGTACCATATCATCACAAAATAGTAAAATATACCAGGAAGAAAACAGGATTTAAATCAATTACAATAATTTGGGGCAGATCTTATAAGCTTGAGGTTGGGTGTGAGTTGCCAGATTCAAAGTACACACACAAGATTATTATTCTACATGTGCAAAGTGTACAGAGTGAAAAACGAGCCTGGAAGATAAGCAAGCGACCACCACTTGCAACAAGTCAAGACCAGAAAGAGGTAGGAGAGAGTAGAATGGGGCAGTTCTTGATCTCAAAGCTTTTACACAAATGGGAGTTCAGCTCAAAAAAATTCAGTGAGCTGTGAATTCATGACATGCATACTTTTATGTCAGTGTTACATAACAGTTTACATTATATTGTACATTTCATTATATCAACATACATTCTGTCACAGTGAAAAATTTATAAAAATTAAAGTTCCAAAAGCCAAATATAAATCAATGTAAGAACCCATCACTTATTAATGCAGAAAGTGAGTTTGCTTTTTCCTGAGACTTCCACAGCCTCCAACTAAAACTGTCAAAAATCTCGGCAGCCAACTGCATGAATATACAAATGTTCTCAGAAGCAAAAATAGGTAAGAAATGTCAGAATACGCACATTGCACTTCCTATCTTCCCCTTTTCCTAACTAAAAAGAACTTTGAGAACCCCAAAGTGAAATATACCCTTTCCATCTTGCAAGCTCTAAAATCATAATCTTAAAAAGCATCATTTCAGAGAGAGACAGGCGCACCAGCAGGTGCCGTTTCTAATTCCTCAAGGCTACCTTCTGCAGAGAATGCTGAGGAAGAAAAGCAGTGATGAGAGCATTCTTTCTACAATTTCATATTCATGGAATTTGTTGTTACTTAACTTTTCACAAATCATTAGGCTGAAGTACCTCTCCATTTTCCCCCAAATAGTGTCATTTGACCTGGTATCCAGCTTAATACAGCCTCTGCTTTTGAATAGATTTCCTCACAAGTGGCAATCTCTAATAGGGTCATGTCGAGAGGCAGTCCTACTGCATGCTACCTATTGCACGGCAGTGTGATGAGGGTAATTTCAGATGGCATTCAATCAAAAAATCTGAAAGTTTTATTAGTGAGGTTGGGGGCTTTCTCGTGTTCAAATGAGGCTCAATTGCAGCTCGAATCAGACATTTGCGACTAAGATTGCCCAGGATGAAAAATTTTAAGCTGTTCACATACTCAATAGCCCACATTGCCAACGAGTTAGTGGTGTTTTCTAGAATATTGAATGCAAATTCCTTTTCTCCATCCATGCATCAGATAGGTGACCTGTCCCTTCATCACCAGAATGCATGATATCCAATGTAGGAGCTACATAATGTAGTACTTGCAGAGGCCAAAATATATCTTGGTGTAGTATCCGTACATTGCTATTAACATATATGTTCATGTCAGTTCCTGGATACCCTCCGTTTTCCTTCATGATAGAATTGATGAGAGAAATAATTTGGGGGGCCTGGGCTAGAATGGTTGCCTCTTTCAGTCTTGCAGATAAAAGAACTCAGAATAGAATTAAGTCCTCCTTCACTAAGCCAAGGTTGAGGTGAAGAGTAATCAAGGCATATACATGTGGTCCGAGTATAATCATGCTCAACCAAGAGACAGTGACTTTCAGTGAATTACTGACCAGGAGTAGTCAACACAAAAGCAAAAACGACATGAGACAGGAATTATGGCATGTTTCCGGGATTGGGAACTTTGTGGACCAGGTTCCTCACAAGAGTGAGTTCTCTAAATTATGTACAGTGACATGATTAAGATGCTAGACTGAATCTAATCTACATGATGCAAGTGACCCAGCACTGAGCCAGGCCAATGCAATAACAGGTGATGTAAGAAATGATGGCAGCTTTGAACGACCTCAGTACTTCTATTTAGTTTTAATACAGATTTATGTTCCCTGGATGTTCTACCAAGATTTGTTTTCCCTTCTTTTTCATACATAAATCCACATACAGCTAAAACGGGCCTTATCACAATGTTGGGCTTTATTTTTCAGAGTACTTCTTAAAATGAGCATTAGCTATTTATATTATAAAAACAACAAATGGAATGTTAAAAGGTTAATAACTAGAAGAATAGTGTAGGAGACTCTTCTATTTATAACAAACAGAACACTTTCTGTACTTCTGCTTTTCAATATTTCTTTCATATTCACAGATAATTTCACTGTATAGTTATAAATAATTGCAAATTTTCATGCAATATTCAGAAAAAATATTTAAAGGTATTTCTAGACTAGACAAAAAAAGAAGTTCAGCACTGGGGAGATGGCTCAGTAGAATAAGTGCTTCCCTGGCAAGTGCAAGGGTCTGAGTTCAATCCCCGGTTCCACAAAAAAAAAAATTCAATCCTGAAATCTCAACAATGGTCTCTAAATTTTATCATATCTAATTTTGTTTTGTTGTACACTATAAAGAAAATTTACTCTTTGATGAGTCTTTTGGTCATCAGCTACCATGTATTGGTACAAAATATATCCACAGATTTTCTCCTAATTGAAATTTAGTAAGCAAAGTGAGGGGAAAGTAAAATACATGGAAACATTTGAGCTAAAAAGATCTAAAAAGCAAGATGAAAAATTAAATCCTAGAGCTTTCTATTAGCCCTTCCTCATTTTCTTCCTTTGCACAAAGAAGAATAATAATGGAACAGGAATTGTTGATTTTCCTCCATGGGGGATTTATAATCCTGATTTCTAAGTGTATACTGTTCTGGAAAACCTTGTTTTGCTGATCTTAATTCTTTCTTTCTTTTTCTTTCTTTTTTATATGTATTTTAGGGAAGTGACTACAGGATGTTTGGGGTCTCACTACTAGATGGGACTTGTAGTGATCCTCCAGTTTACAGCCTCATCACACTGCCATGCTGAGATTATAGGCTGGCACCACCACACCCAGTCTCAGTTGCCATCTCAGCGTGCCCTGGTGGCAGTGCCTGGCATTGCAGGCCCGGGGATCAAACCACTGGTCCCTGAGCCTGCTTCAGGTGCTTTAATCTGCTGAGCTATTTGGCCGGCCCTTCTAATTCTTTCTTTCTCCCTAATTTTCTTTTCTTACAAAGCCCAAATCCGCACTTTTTTTTTAATGATGAGGCTCAAGAGAGAAGGAATAAGGAAGGGAACAAGGAAGGGCACAGAATCAGTACTAAGTGATTCAAGCCCAGACTCTTTTGAGTTCTGCACAAATCTTTAAGTTCAAGAAAATAATTACATCCATTTATTCAATTAGGTCTTGTGTTCCTGGGAAGGGAGGATGTATCCTCCAACAGCTAGACTAAGACAGCTGCTCATCATTAAGCTTGTGCTTGATAATTGAAAATTACTATTAGCATCACTTGATTTACCTTACTGTTCATAACCAACATTGTGAAAAAGCTCATATTTGAACAGTTAATGAAAATAATTAGAGAATGATTTCAGAATTTTTTAAGTTCTTTGCACCC
Source organism: Octomys mimax (assembly GCA_002564305.1). Classification (NCBI taxonomy): domain Eukaryota; kingdom Metazoa; phylum Chordata; class Mammalia; order Rodentia; family Octodontidae; genus Octomys; species Octomys mimax. The sequence continues at coordinate 7,853 of NDGM011255958.1, read as the reverse complement.
TATTAAGCAAGTAGTGATATTGTGAGGCACTGGGAATCTGTCCCTGTTGTTTGTTTAATAGACCATGCCTCCATTTTGCTTTACTATTTATGCAGAACATTTTGACTTTCAGAGAAGAGATTTTCACAAATGCTATTAAAAATGCTCTGTAAAGAGAGTTTATTTGGAGCTGCCAAACCAAAAGTTTGGCTTCAAGAGTCAGTTAAGCAGCCTTAAAGAAATTAAAATGTGTTGGCATTGCTCCATGTATAGCAATAACTTCTGAATGAAAATCCTTTAATAAGATGAATTTTAAAATAATTAAGCCCATTGAATAATAGAAATAAGAATGTTCAGGGTCAAAACATTATTTTATCAAAATGATATGCATGAGTTGAATAATTTTAAACTCAAATCTTACTTCTTACATATGAATAAGAAAATTCCCCCAGCACAATGGAGTTCCAAGTTCTGGTATATGTGGGGTCCTGTGCTTTGCTGAAATGAGAGCTGTGTGAGGACTATCTGATGGCTTTCACTACAACTCATAGTAGGAAAGTTTACAATGCCTCTTAGGGGGTTCATCAGCAATGCATCCCTGGCCATTAGATTTCCTGTCCCTTCAAAACAATTTCCTTGATAAGAAGGAAAAACTGGAATGAAGAAAATAATGAAAGGAAGAAGGGGAAAAGATATAATTATGCACATATGCAGGATAGTTTGGATAATTGTACTGCTGATTCCTGCTGGCCTATCGAAAGGAGCAGTTAATGCTTAAAATTTCTATTCATATGTTTTTTTTTCTTTTCAATTGCGTATAACATTTTTGTTGTTTTTTTGTTATTTTTTACAAATTTTGCAGATTTATATCTGATAACTTACACAACTATTTTGAAGGCGACATCATTCAATACAGCAACCATTGTTGAATTCCTACCACTTTGCTTAATGAAATTTTACATCATTTCTAATGCTGTTTTTTATTATTTTGTATTCTTTAAAAAATAAAAAACACCATAAGATCTAAATACATTGTGTAGCAAATTCCGTGTACATTGTTGCTCACATTATTTCTTTTCAAAGCACAAATGCATACTTGGAAAATCTCCTCCATTCTTTTCATATATATTTTTTTTCTAAAACTTTGGGAAAGTGCCAATACCTAGAAATTCCCTCATTCTATGTCCTCACATATTTTTTGCAAAGCCAAGACGTAGCTGTCATGATGAAATCTTAAGGCTCCATGATTGTTTCTAGACATTAGAAAAACCATGACAAACCTGAGCTCACCAAAAACCTCAGTTTCTTCTGCTGATATTTCCAATACTATCTGAGTTTGCAATAAGTCCCAGTCACAAGAATTGTAAATTGCATTTCTCCTATACATGACCAGTAATTCCTCAATGCTCCTACCCCTTTCTTATATCTACAATAAAGGAGAATAGACCAAATCACCATTCTATTGTCTAGGAAAAGATTTTTTCATATTTTACACCCACTGAACCACCACAATGACTGTATAAGACAGAAACCACAATCCTCACTTTAGAAGTGAACTAATGGAGACTAAAAAATAAAACAGTAAAATGTGATAAAAATTGCTGGGCAAAAATATTCAACTATTGGTCTGCCAATTCCAAATTCTCTGCTTCTTCGTCAGACTATGGAAAAAGGTTTAGCAACTTCTCTTTCCCAAAGAACTGCATATTTATAACACTTCCATAATTATTCATGGGGCTTCTCATTCTTCAAAAAATTTCCAGCGAGATGGCTCTGCTTGAATTAATGGCCTCACACTTTGGACTCATTCTCTTCAGGAAGAAAAGTTCTCTGTGGATTGGTGTTTGGAAATTGAGGGTATTACTTACAAAATTTACATTATTTCCCTTCTGAAGGGTCTAACCAATTTGTAACATTAAACTACTGTATCCTCCTTGCCATTACTTTGCTGTGCGCTCACCCATCATATCTTCTTTTCATTCTTTCTAACAGAACCCTGTTGTTCTCAGTTTATCCAGGTGTTCTTTGCATAGTCTCGGAACGAGATGAGGATTCACTCCACCACCACCCAGAGTGGCCAAAACAAATCTAAAAGTTAGTCTACATTTCTCCCAAGTGATCAGTTAAAGAATTTTCAGAAAACACGACTAAGAGCAATGAAACTTACCTATTAAAGAATTTTCCACTTTAATTTCCCACTAAGTGAAAATAGGAAAATAAAAATATAGCTCCCCTTGCATATGTGTTAGGAAATTGACAGGGAAAATGGGATGCTCTCAATATTTTTAGCTGACTATAATTGCATGATGAGAGACAGAAGAACTTGGCTTATCTACCATGAAGAATCAATCACTCTCCGGATTCTTTTTCTCCAAAGACAAGTCCTTGGGATGAATGACTATAAACCATAAAGAGAAGAGGAGAACCCTCTTCTTTTCTGAAACTTGAGTGTTTTACTTAGCTTTTTGAAGATTGATTCGATTTCCTCTATTAGTATATCTTTTCAGTGCATAATGGTTATGCTCATTGTGGGGGATTGGCACATGGACACAACACATTTCAGTTCTCGCCCCCTTCCCACCAAACTTAATCTTTCATTTTTCCAGGATTGGATTAATTTACTGACCTTTTTTTTTAGTTTATTTATTTTATTTTGTGAGCCATCTCACCAGCCCCAATTTACTGATCTTAAAAGATATTACAAAGTTAATTATCACAAATATCAGATGAAAAATCAGACTAATAGGCCAAAGACATACGAAAAATATGACAGTTGCACTAAGTCAAAGCACACTTTAAATACATTTTTCATACTGGATTACAATAACTTTTCTTTCATATATATATATATATATATATATATATATATGGAGAGAGAGAGTTGTTCACATAAGAGAAACGATGTGATATTTAAGCTGTGTGTTGAGCCACTTTACTGAATTTGTGTAATGTCTCAAGGTACATCCATTTTCCTACACATGACTGACTTTGTTTATAGGACAATAGTATTCCATTGTATACAAATACCACATTTTCTTCATCCACTAGGCTGTTTAAGGACATATAGCTTGCTTCTAAAAATAAATATCGTAAATTATGTTGCTATAAACATGGGTATGCATCACTGTGGCATGTCTCTTAACTCTTTTTGGAAGATAGCTAAAGAGGGAATAGCTGAGTGAAGTGGAATTTCTGCTTTCACTTTTTGGAGGAATCGCCATGCTGATTTCTACAGTGAGTGGATCAGTTTACACTTCCACCAACAATTAAGAAGGGCTCTTTTCTCCCCCACAACACTGCCAGCATTTGCTATTGGCTGATTTCTTGATGGTAGCGATTCTTTATGAAGTGAGATGGAATTCAGTGTTGTGAAAAAAATCAGTTGAGTCTGTAAATATCAACAGCAGAAAAATAGCATGGCATAACCATGAATCAGAGTTCCGGGGTCTGCTATTCACTGGCACTGGAAATTAGGTGGATTAACTTTCCTGACCCTCAGTTCTTGCAAATGTTAATTGGGTTTACCAATATTTCACAGGAATTATGAAAGAGTTTAGATGGGCAAACATCTTCCCTGTGTATTTATTTTATCTATCTTTTTTTCCCCTAGTCATTGACCTAGTGTGTATGACTTCAAGCTTCTTCTAGACTAGGAGCACCACAGCTATGCAAATTCCATACCTCTCCTTATTCTGGCTGCTCCTGGACCTTGAGATTTGACATAGCAATAACATAAACAAGCAATGCTTGTGTCTGTTGGGGTTTTTTTCTTTCTCTCTGTTTAAAAAAAGATTTTTTTTTATCTTCAGTATGTTGTGCTGGTCCCACCCCCATTGCTTGCTGAGATGGCAACTGAGACTGGGCATGGTGGTACGCCTGCAACCCCAGCACATGGGATGCTGAAAAAAGGAGGATCACTATGAGTTCAACCTATATAGTGAGACACTGTAGACCCTGTATTAAATACATTTAAAAAATTTTAAAAAACACACCCACATAATTCTCATTAGCCGGCTTCAATTATCCCAAAGCCACTAAAGTAACAAAAGCAAGAAAAGTATAAAAGCCTAGTTTACTTGACATAAATACGCTTTTTACAGTAGTTTGGACGTTAAAAGAACCATTGTAGGAGCAGGCTCTGTGGCGGATCTCAGAGGTGTCTGCCCTGACCTACATTACTCAATACTGTCTATCCATCCACCCTGTTTTTGTGAGGCTTTGGTGCAAGAGCTTACAACTTACCCTGAAATTAGTGTGCACAAAGTGAGCTACCTTTCATGACAACACACCTGTAAGTCTGTGCTTTCTCTCACATGTACAGCTAACATCCTAGGGTACAAACTCATACCTCCATGCCACAAGCTAAAACCACTCTGCATTATTTCCAATCCAGAGATTCCCATGGATCAGAGAAAACCTAGACTAGCAATCAATATACATCCCAGCCTGTCTCCTTCCCTGCCTTGCCTTGCTTGACTCAGTCTTTTACAGGTTTTTCTCAGCAGTGTATCCTCAGAAGCTGGTTACACAAGTAATTCCATCATTAGAGAACCCACCCTAAGACAAGCATGGTCTCTACCTTTAAGATGCCTGGGATTGTATTTTGATTTCACTACTTACCAAATATGTGGATTAAGGAAAATTATATTACTGCTCTACACCTCTGCTCCACTCTTCAAAATACAGATAATAGTACTGTATTTGCCTTTCCATCACTCAACATGTTATTGCTATAATCAAATGCTTGATGCAGGATAACATTATAAGGAAGTTTCCTTAGCCAATATTGGAAGCTCCAGGGTGTGGCACTGGCAACATCTCAGTTCTGATGACAGTCTTCTTGCTGGCATAATCCCAAGGCAGAACAGGAAATCACAGCAAAAGATAGTAAAAGGCACATTCATATACATGTATAGCTTCGGCCCTTTGTAAAAAGCCATCAGGACTCAAATATGGAGGCTCCACCAAATGACCTTGTCTAAATCTAATTACTTTCTAAATTCCCCTACTCTGAACACCATAGTCAGATTAAGTTTCCAACCTTTTGATGCAATTAACATATTACTTTGGGGATTAAACTTCTGCATGAGTTCCAGGGGTTATCACACTTTCACACCATAGCAACCTCATAGGATTACTGAAAATCTAAGCTAGGATGATCATGCAAAGACTGTTTCTCACTGCCTGGCAAGTAGGAAGCACTTAACAAGTGTTTACTGGTATTTACTATGATGGTGATCATTATTACAATTCCCACATGCTCCGCAACCCACGATAGTCCTCTGGAGAGATAATTTCCCCATCCTACTTCACCAGGCTGCTAGGAAAATACATAAAGAAGCATGGCATATGTAGAGATGGCAGCCAGGGGATGCAATAACGCGGGATAAACAGTTCTGTGTCGCTTAAGAGACATCCAGATTTTTTGTTTCTGATAATTCAGACAACACAGAGTGTCCTGTGCCAGAACAGTATGTGCTCCATACCTAAGAAGGGAATCTATTCCATTCTTTGCAAGTGGACCCTACAGGTAGGTGATTTCATTTCTTGGATGCAGCAATAATCCCCTCAACTGTTGGATGCACACACATAAATACTAGCTAAGTCTTAATACATTTGAAAGTCTCAGATAATTGTCTGAGAGAGGAAATAAACAGGCTTGTGGATAAAACTACTTATAATTAAGTTAGTTGCATAAGCTTTTAATGGATTATATTTTTACGAGCACTAATACTTGTAAAATTTTTGCTTTTAGCAAATTATGTATCATTTGAACACACTGGCTGGTGCTTAATAAGAATTAGAATTATATTTTTTCTTGTTATATAAGTAAGTATCTTGTTACATGCCTGTTTAATGCTTGCAAAAACCATTCCAAACAATCTCTTTGAGTAAGAGTCTAATTACACATCTATCATTAAAATTACAGTGAGCTAATTGCCTTGGAGATATCTTTATCTCTCTTGCAGCTTGCCTAATCCTAATGCATGTTTTCAATACTCATTTGTTATTTAATTAACTAATTAACAAACAATACCTGTCCTATGGAAAATCCTAAATTAAACACTTGAGACTTTTTAATTGAATGCTCAATAACCCAATATAGCCCTTAATATTAGACCTTTTAAATATTGCAAAGATTCCATTGAATCACATATTAGTTTGTTCCTGTTATCTTTAGGACTTAATTGGTAAGGGAAAAAAAGGAGACAATTGATAACACACAAGGGGAAGCTAGCACAGCAAGGCTCCCATGGAACAGAAAATCTCCATTAATAGCTGCTGAGCCACCAAGCTGGCTGGTCACACTGGCCTGCCATGGAGGCAGCCTACACATTTAGGAAACCAATGTCCTTACCTCATAAAATTAAGAAGCAAGCTGCATTGGAGTGTTAAGCACAAACAGGTCCAAAATTCCACAGTCTATGATGCAAAGCAGACCACTGTGGTATCAGGACCCTCAACCCTACTCTACCCTGTGCTATTCTGAACACACTTCAGAAACAGTACTTCCTCCTGGGGATTTAGTATTCGTAGATGGACTCAAGAGCAATTCATACTACATTACCTCAGATGTTTTACAAATCTCCAGATTGGCCTCCTCTAATTCATCTCTGATAATGCCACTAAAGGGACTGTCCCATAATGCAGATCTAATTATTGACTTCTCATTAATGTTTTCTTATCCCTTTCCTGAGCTTTTCCTTCTAATCTTTGTGTTGTTTGCAGCTTTCCTTATTTATCAGGCAGTCTTCCTACCACTGAGCTATATCCCCAGCACTTTTAGTATTTTGTTTGAGAGAGGCTTTCTGTAAACTTCCCAGTCTAGCTTTGAACTTCCAAACCTCCTGTCTCAGCCTCCCAAGTTGCTGGGAGTACAGGTGTGTGTCACTATGCCTCCCCAGATCTCCTTATGGTGGGCTTTTTCATGGTGTCTTCACATCTCCAGCCATCACTTGTGTGCCTTTTGCTCCATTAAGTGTTATTACCTTAAGTATTCACGCTCATCTGCTTTTTATATTGTTTCCTTCCCTCCTTGGCCATTCTAGTCACTCTTTAAGGGTATGTTTTTGGTGAAAGTATCCCCTTGGGAAGCATGTAGTCAGACGTAAGCCATTTTTCCCTATGGTTTACTTCCATCACGTAGTGTACAATGATCAATGTTGCTGGTGGTTGCATGTCCTCTTCTCAAACTACAGACATCGAAGACTATAGAATCTGGGAAATATAGGCTTAAAGTCTTGCTTCACCATGGACATGTATGTAACTTTAAACGCAAAATATTTATGTTCTCTTATCCTTACTTTATACATCTTTAAAATGGATATAATAACTATACTTTGCTCACTTAGTTATTGTGAAGAGGTATATAGAATAATGCATGTAGAGTGTCAGTAATAATGCCTGACAAATGGAAATTCTTAATCATTGCAAGTTCATCTTAAAATTATTAGACTGTTATGCCTCTTGTGTAATTTGTGTCATATTGCATATACATACACTGAGTAAATGTTGCTGAATGAATGGCTGTCTGAGTGATTTCATGAATAAATAACTGAGTGGGAAGCTTGAAGCACAGAGGAAAATTGGGGGTTAAATAATAAATTTGTATATACATTTGGAATCATTTCCTATAGCAAAAGGATAAGAATGCTTCCATGTGATCCTAGAGGAAAATCCATGACTATGAAGTAAATTGGTAGAGAGGTTAAGATCAGCTCAAAATTGTAATTTCTTTTTATTTTCTAAAAATTTTTTTTAAATTTTATTGAGAAATAGCAATGAGACAGTTTCAAATCCTACTAGTAGGACAGTTTCAATAATTAATACATTGCATATTGTTGTCTTCTTAGTGGTCATTCACAGTACAAGAT
>NDGM011255956.1:0-17892 GCA_002564305.1 Octomys mimax | reverse complement strand
ATCAAATGGGATGATTATGATAACTACAGGAGATTTTATTTCCAAAAGTGACTTAAAATGGTTCAAGCATTGTCTCAACTTGCTCTTTCAAAAAAAGCTAAAGATGTAGCATAACTTTAATGTCACTTTAACTTTGTATTTATCCTCCAATTAAAATATTTGCTATTATTTGTTTTATATTGCTCTTTATAGTCAAAAGGATAGTGTCTGGGCTACAGTTTTTCACTTTTTCCAATGACTTTTCGTAAAATTGATAGCCTTTAAATGGACTATAGTAGAGAATTGATCTTTTAACCAAAAATAATATTTATAGAGCTTAATTCTCAGGTTTTAGTGAATTAAAAACTATTACATTAAAAGTTTTCTAGCCTTTCTAATAGTATGTAATATCTTAAATATATTTACTAGCTTAAGAATATTGTTTATTATGCTATTATAATTAAGTGATTCAAAGCCAGTTTTCCAGTGCAGACCACACTGCTGCTGAACGCTCTGGGGTTGCTTGGCTGCCTGACCTTACAGTCCTCAATCTGACTTTAACTTCTGAATAATTTCTAATCTATCAAATGGGATGATTATGATAACTACAGGAGATTTTATTTCCAAAAGTGACTTAAAATGGTTGAAGTATTGTCTCAACTTGCTCTTTCAAAAAAAACTAAAGATGTAGCATAGCTTTAATGTCACTTTAGGGAATGTATTTCACATAAAAATTACTGATATAAAGATTTTGGGTGAAGAAAGTAGTGAGGAAGAGGTGGGGGATTAAGTGACGAAGGTAATACTAGGTCTCTTCTTTCTTTCTTCTCTCTCTCTCTCTCTCTCTCTCTCTCTCTCTTTCCTTCCTTCCTTCCTTCTTTCCTTCCTTTTTTTTTTCTTTTTGAGACAGGGTCCAGTTATGCTAGCCTTGAACTCACTGTGTAGCCCAGATTAACCCCAAACTTGTAGCAGTTTTCTTGCCTTAAACTGAGTTCTGGGATTACAGGCATGCACCACCATGCCTTGTGATACATTTTTTTAAATAAAAAATTATGAGATTGTAGAACTATGAGTAAAATTCCAAAGTAATAATAACTGAAAGAGCATATATTACATGAAATCATTCAATAACTGAAAAACATCGGTGAGAGAATGCTCTCATGAGCTTGAGCTATATGCAGGAGAGAAACCCAACGTGGGTTGAGCTTCCGCATTTGCTCTTTTGCTCAGGAGTTTGGATGGGATAGCAAGAGATCTTCCCTAGACCTATTTTCAAACATAATATTACTGGGTTTTTGATTGGCTGAAAAGCTAAGCCCTCCTTTTTCAATTACAACTTAAAAATACATTGTCTTTTCTTCCCCCTCTTTCACTCATCTTTTTATTTTTTTGACCAAGACCTGCTAGGTTAGGTGTGGTTCACGAAACATACTTCAGGACAGAATACATTTACAAAGAGAACTTACTTTTTTTGCAGTCTTTCCAAAATAAATTAAGATAATTCTTACCCTTCTATGGATATTTGTTCAATGGTTCAAACCATAGAGGTTATTAGTTTTGCAAAACAAGCCCTCTTTGAATTAAAAAAAAAAAAAGTGGCCTTCTAATCACAGTTATCCACCCTTTCTGTGCTTTCGTGGGTGCCCGGTGTTGTTCTCCTCTGTCCCCTCTGTCCCTTCAGATGGACCCTCTTGTCATGACCCAGAGATGAAATAGACATTCCTCTCTATAGCCACCGAGAGAAGCCTGTTTATTAAACAGAAGCTCGGTTTCTTACCACAGGGCCTCAGTGCAACCTCGAGTCATACCACGTAAGCCAGGAGTGTTTGGTTTCTAGTTATAATTATCGATGCAAGTGCAGAGACTGATAAATACTATTTCAGCGGAGCTTCAATTTTATTTAACTTTTTTATCCGAGAAATACATGCGTGTCTATTTTTCAAAACTAAAATAGTACTTTAAGGCTTTTAATAGAAATACCTTTCTTGCTTTAGTACTCAGTGTTAAAAACAGAATTCTCAGCACTTGATTTGTTTATAAATGTATACCCAAATCTGTTCACTTTTTTAATTTTCCAGTTTTAGGGATCAGGAATAAATGACTTCCCCAATGAAAAATGTAGCTAAAAGTCTTCATGCACTCTTCCCTCAAATACATGTTCTTCTTCAAACTTCTCATTGAATTCATTGCACATTTATAACTGTGCATATCACTCACATCTGTACCACACCGTGTTTTATAACTTCCTTTCCTTATCTTAATTTTTGTTTTTCTTCGTCTTTGAAGTAGCCCGGTACTGTTTTGCATCTAGAGTTTACGATGTGCCTATCTCTCACGTATTCTCAAGTTGTCTGACTTTGCTCTTAAGCTCTTGGAAAATCAAACATATTAGGGGCACTCTCGACTTGTCCTTTCCTGGCTATCACACACCCTCTTCAGGATGGCTGCATTGCTGTGGTTCAGGAAATTTCTTTAGCTGTTCTGAGTGCTTTGACCCTTTCTCTTTTTTAATCAGCCCTTTATGGCTGGAATTTCAGCCTTCCTCTTTTTCATGATTTACCCCTTCATTTTGAAGAAGCAAATGGTTGAGTGGCTTCTCAGAAAGGGGCACTTGAGAATTAAATACCTTGAGGGATTCATGCCAAAACGTATGTCACTCATTAAGGCACAAGATACATAATTGAATGCTGGAAACCACTTTCCCTGAGAAGAATGTGAGCAGTGCTCCCCTGAAAAGCAGCCCATGTTGCTCCTGAAGCACTTGATGAAATCTTATCCCAATCCTGATCCTTGTAAAGGGATCCAATTTTTGTCTCTCGGATTTTTTGTTGTTGTTGTTTAATGTATTTGGTTGGTACTGAGTCTCACTATGCAGCTTAGATTCATAGTGATCCTCCTGTTTTCAGCCTCCTCAGTGCTGGGGTCACAGGCATGTGCCACTACAAGCAGACTCAGTGGACAGCAAAGCATATGGTGCTGGGAATTGAACTGCAGTCCCTGAGCTTGCCTAAGCTTGCCTAAGCAGGCAATTTAGTCTGCTGAGCTATCTCGCCGGCCCTGTCTCTCGGCTTGTTAAGGTCTCTTCATCCCTGGTTTTGTGGTGATGGGCACTGGTACGCTTTGTTCTTCATTTGTTGCAGCAGGGCATTAATCAACCCTTTCAATCTTCAAATGTGTTCTTTCTTTTAAAAAATATTTTATTCAATTTTTAATAATATTTTCTCCACTGTTTTTATCTCTTCACTGTGAAACTGTTATATAATGCCTTTTTTATTCTATATTTTCAGTCTTGTTTTTCATTCTAATTTTGCATTTTTTCCCAAGTTCTATAATCCTTTCTTGTTTTCTTCTCTTATTTTGTTTTCTTGGTATTATTATATTTTTTAATCCTAAAGAAATTGTCTTAATTTCTTGTGCCACTGCTGAGACACTGTACCTGACACCCAAAGTTAAAAGGTTTACTGTAGCTCACAGCTTGGAGAGGTTTCTGTTCATAGGCAGCTGGCTCCACGGCAGGGTGGCATGGCCGAGGGACATCACAGAGGAGAAATGGCTCATGGCAAAGCAGAGTAGGCAGAAGGTAGTAAGCAGCAGACATCCAGCAATGGATTTCTTCCTTCCCTTTATATTGTATCACACCCAGGGTGGGGCACTCTTAATCCTACCAGAACTGTGCCAAAACAATCAGAGGACTATTTAGTAATAAGGTGCCCTTTATCCCAGCATCACACATTCTAGATCCAGCCATCTCTGACAAAGTCCCACCTAAACTCACAGGAGGCTTTAGTGGGATCTAGACACAAGACATAGCAGGGTTCTTTTTTATTATCAACATTCCTTTCAGATGACTTTCCTCTTTATTCCCCCCTTGGGTGTACAATCTACCCTTGTCTCAATACGTTCTACTTCTAGTTATCTTTCCTGCTTCTCCATGAATGTTCCCTAGTATCTCAGTAACTCTTCTCTCATTGCTGGGACAAATACCCAGCAATGAAGGAAAGGTTTATTCAGCTCACAGTTAGTGGAATCCATACTCATTGGCTCCAAGGCAGAGAGCCACAGCGCAGAGCAACCTTTCATGGCAGTGGCAAAGAGCAGAGGGCAAATGGGAGGAGTATTGGCAACAATGACTACAGAGAACAAGTCTCCCTTAAGTTACATTTGAGCTAACCGCCCCAGGCTAGGTGTAGTACTCACAGCCATAATCTTAGCAGCACTCACACCCATAATCTCAGTGGATCATGAGTTAATCACAAATTCTAGAAGTCAGCCCCACAACTGCATGAGGCTTTGGGGGACAACTAGACTCAAACCACAACACCTAGTGTATAGGGAAATAGCCAAGAACTCAGGCTCAGGGCCAGTTCAGTTGCCAGTACTGCCACTGTCTACTGCCACTGACTTGGAGCTACTTCTGATCTCTGTTCTATTTTTCTTTTTTTCCTCAATAAAACGAGATAGAAAAGTTCTGACTTTACAACTAGGCACAAATGAAATTAATGTTTGAATTAGTATTTAGGACAGTACCTGAAATCAGAGTAACCTTATATGATATTGTTTCTGTTTATTTGTCTCAGTCTTTGCTCCAGTTGCTGGTGATCCGCGGAATTGTGTCCCAACCTGTGAATGCGGAGTAGACTGCAAGCTCCCAGGGTACCTTTGGACTCCGGAGCTGCTGTGTGGGAAATCTAACAGCTAAGAGCTACAGGGCTGGAGAGAGTGCACAATGACAGAGCAAGGTCCTCAGGGACGCCGCTGTCACCATCACTACCCGCAGCCACATGAGACTCCCAGAGTGTAAACCACCTTGCTAAGTACAGGGAACCCTAACACCATTAGCAGTTAGAAAAATAACGAATGATTTAGGCTGATTTATGCCGTGAACAGACTAGTCCTAGAAGGAGCGGAAGCCCTCCCTCCCTAGCAGACTGTGTGACTTCCAAGGTTCGATTAGTTGTCTAAAAACTGCCTCTGGATCTCTATGCCTTTAAAGTCTAGTAACAAACCTCTCATTATATTCTCTATAGACATTTAAAATGTTTATCTCCTTTTGTAGTCCAAAACATGTCATAGAATCACAGCTGGAAGAGAGGTAGAACACAGAAAATGTCCTTCTAAGGCACAGCAACCACTCGTACTTTAAATATTCAGATAACACATAATTACAAACTACCTACACAGGATAATTGTTACCTGGATTAACAGCAGTCTTTGCTTTTTTTTTTTTTTTCACTTTGCAACTCGTCAATTCCTCTTACTCATCTGAATTCATTCCTGTGACAGAAACAGACTCTCAGGGAAGACGTTGCGTTACAAACTCAGAAGACTGCTTTAAATTAAGGGAAAAGAAAGTGAAGTGAGATCTCCAGAGAAGCCTGGAAAGGAGCTAAAACAATCCTTTGAAAAGAAAAGCTCACAAACATTAAGCCGTGACTTTACAAGCAGATAAGTCAGCATTAAGCGATGTTCAAAGGAACTGCTAAAAGTGTATTTGTTTCAACAGTGGCATAACTGTTTATTACAAATCTATTATGCTGTGAAGAGGGATTTTACTCTCGAACATCATGACAGAGAACTTGTCTCTAAAACATACTGATTTCATGTCAATAGACGCTGTTTACATTTCACTGCTTACGTTATTTCCACCAATTAAAATGACATTAGACTTCAATCAAAGAAGTCATTGCTACAGGGAAGTGAAAAAGCAGAGAGTAGTCAAGGAGATCTCCCAGGGGGAAAGGTAACTAAGCATCCAAATTGAAACATTTAAATTTAAACAACTGTAAACCATATAATCAGCTCTTCATAATAAAACTGTCACTTTGAGCATGCTCATTGCAAATTTTACTCTGTATTTATTTGAAATATTTCAAAGCCCTATGATGGAGGTGATGATCCCATTAGGGTAGCAGGGGAAATAATTTTACTAAGTTATAATGAACGACAGGGAAGTACTGCATCACGCGGAAGGTCCTGCCTGGTGGTGGGAGATACTTACTGATATTTACTGAAGCCACTGTCAGAGCCATTCACAAGTTGAATTTTAAGCACAAGCAGTCCCGTGCCTTGTAAGAATGTGCACAACGGGAAATAATCTATCCTTTCAATGATTTCTACTCAAAAAAGTAAATGATTCATACCTTTTAAAATCATATACTTGTGCTAGGAATTTGGCTCAGTGGTAAAGAGAGACTGCCTTGCATGTAGAAGGTTCTGGGTTTGATCCCCAGCACCCACCCACCTCCCTCCCCCCAATTATATAGTGCCTCAAGAGTAAGGCATCCATTGTGTCACTAGACTGCTTCCATGTGAAGAAGACATGAGCATGGACTGTGCTACATGCAGTGCTAAACTGTGCAATGAGGCAGAGTTTCTGAACCTTAAAAACACAGCAAAGTAGCCAGGCTTGGTGGCACAGCATTCTGGGAGGTAGAGGCAGGAGCATGACAGGTTCAAACACCAGGCTAGAGAACTTAGGGATGTAATGAGACCTTGTGTCTGGGGATATAGCTCAGTACTGGAACAAAAACCAAAACAACATCAGCAACAAAAACAGACTCACTCAGAAGACGATGAGAAACAGACTCCCAGATCTTACCAGCATTTGATCCAGTAAATCTGGTGTACACCTGGGGAATTAATATTTCAAACAAGGGCCTTGGTGACGGTGATGTTGCTGGCATGGGTACCACTCTTGAGAACCACTACAATAGTGTCCTAGTCATCATTATGGGGACCTGGAGTGCTGAGCGATTGTGTGGTACTATGTACACACATTCAAAACGCAGAACCAGCAGCTTTACAGGAAATCACTTACATTCTCTGATTACTTACATGTGTCTATGAAAAATAAGATAAAACATAATATAATAAAATAAAACAAGCATAAGCAGAGACATTAAAACCTAAAACCAGAGGGCCGACCGAATAGCTCAGCGGATTAAAGCACCTGTAAGCATGTGCAGGGGTTGGGGGTTCGATTCCCCAGGCCTGCCATGCTGGCCTTGCCCCTGGGGCACGCTGAGATGGCAATTGAGAGTGGGTATGATGGTGCACGCCTGTAATCTCAGCCCTTGGGAGGCTGTAAACAGGTGGATCATTACGAGTCCAATCTGGTAGTGAGACCCTGAACACGTTGTAGACCCTTCCTTAAAATACAGAATCAATCAATCAATCCTAAAACCAGACCGGGTCTTTAGAAAAAGGATAACAATTAACTATAGTCTTCGTGCCCCAGTTAATTGCTCTACTCACATGATCTTCTTCAGATGCTGTAAGAATGCTGAGATGAGTATATCTTTGTCTCTATTTGTGAGGAAACTGATGCAATGAAAGGCTAAGAAACAGGGTAAATAACTATCCCAGTTTGCTCAGGACTCAGAGGTTTCCTAGATCAAGACAGTTCTGGAAATCAAGAGAGTTGAGCCTCTTGTACAGCAGGAAAACTAGACACGACTGAGTGTGGAAAGGCCTGGGTAGACCTACTGTCCTGAAAGCTGGGAATACTCCTTGGCCACAAGTGATTCCTTCTGTGGTATAGGGTGGAGTTTCAAAGCACTGACCAGATGCATACCTCCCACTGGACCTTTCTCAATCTGAGAGACACTCTGTACAATCTGCTAAACAATCAAAATTCAAACATGTCACCATTCCTCCAGGCCTCATGAGGCTTAGGAGGCAGGATCCATATTGATCCAGTAAAATACCCTGCATTTATCCCAGAAGAAGTATAAGCCTTAAGAGACTAAGTTACTTAAACAAGGTGCCTTCAGAATCCCCTTGTTTAAATCACCTTAGAAAGAAAAGGAAAAATTGTTTATCCTTTTAATTGGAAATTCTTATTACCTCTTCTAGGTTTAAAGGGTAAGTGATCAGGATTTTTAGTTTTCCTTTAAGAAGAAAGAGCATTTCAGATTAGTGGTTGGTACTGAATGGTAAAAATACAAAATCTGTACTTTTTGGTTGTATTGTTTTAAAATAGTTAATTCCATAAGGAAAGAAAAGAAAGCAAATGGAATGATTATATAAAGAAGATATATTAAGCACTGATACATAAACTAGAAACCTGTAAGGCTCGTTCAATAGGAAGAAGTAGAGCATGTGTGAGTACAGGCAGGAAAGGATGGAAGGACTGGGTACATCTATGATGTGCCGTGTACAGATGGGACACGAAGGAGTCACATCGCACAAAGTGCAAAAGACAGTGTGGTAAGTGGTCAGAAGAGCCCAGCAGCTGTTTGCTTTATGGACTCAGGGAAAGGAATCACCAGGAGTTGGTAGAAACAGAGGTGAAAGAGAAAGCACAGATGAGAAGAGTATCCAAAGTGAAATTCAAGGGGCTCACAGACTGCAGAGGAACTAGGTAGGACAGTAGAGAGCCTTGGACTTGCTTAAGCTGAAAGAAGCCAAAGAGTACATTCGTCTCCTCCGTAATATTAGGTACACCTTGGGACATAGAACATGTACAGAGTTAGATTTATCAGTCTGTCTGTCTGTCGTTTCTTACACTACGGAGGCAATGTGATATTTACACATGTGAGTAGGCTTATTAATTTTAAAAGTATTAATGTTCACAATATTATTTCCATGTCGTCATAGATGCTATTACCAAGCCTTCAAAGTGATGTTATTTTAATGCCAATATTGTGATTGAAATCAGATTAAAATATTTACTATCATTTCTCTAATAGAAAATATAATCATTTTTATTATCATCATCATCGTCGTTGCCATCATTGCTATCTTTATTATTTAAATAATATGCACTGTGCTAATTACTAAATAATATCTTATTTAATATGCAACTTAAATCAATTTTGACTGAAAATAAGACTCTAGGAGTTTAAATCCATACAATCAACAACTGCACAATGTGTTATAGGAAGTCTGGTGTGTCTAACTCCAAAACCTTTTGGTAAATTACATTCTGTCAATGGATTTTCTAGTAATTAGACTCTAATTAATGTTAAAGTTAAATGCAGCTCAAGCTAATAAAGTTTCCACAAAGGTTGGTAGTACTGGGTGTTATTCCAACTGTTTTCTGTGATTATGTGACACTTCAGTGTCCCTTAGTAGCCATGGCAAAAAGTAAAAAGTAATGTCTCAGTGTCAAGCCTGCAGAAAATAGTCCAGCAGGCAGACATTTTCCTTGATATTATAGACTGCCAGTTGCAGTTCTATCTACCACCAAGGCCACTATGAAGATTTATTTAGCATCTTTCTGATTTTTGCATCCTTCTCCATCAATTTAAAAGGATAAAATGATACAGTTAAAACTTAAATATATTGCTAGAGTAATGTATATAATTTATTGCCAAGAATTTATACATTACATTGAAAAAATATATGCTACTGATGGTAGAATTTTAATGACTGACAAATATGGTAGGAGATACTTAGTGGCTTTCTCCCTTTTAGTACAAGGAAAAGAGAGAGGGTAAGATGTGGATGTGTGCTACGGAGTGGTCTGGTAAAGAAATCCTCTCGTGTCATAGGAACGAAACTCACTTCATTTGTAACAACTCAATAGTGGATCAATAGTATTGATGAAAAATTGTGAAAGGGTTTGTGTTCTCACAAGCGCTAAGGTAGAAGATCATTTGTCTTAGTTTCTATTTGTGTACATGTATTGTTATGTCTGTGCACCCAATTTACTGCTATTAACGTTGTGCGCATATGTTGCAAATTTACTGCTAAAAATATGAAGCATAAACGAGGAAAATTTTGGACTCATTGGGTAAGATCTGGCAAGGCCAAGAACCTTGATACAAGAGATGGAGTGGGTTTATCGCACGATCTACCAGGAGACACACTCACGATTATGGAAGGATCTGCTGTGCGTAGCACAGACACATGCAGTTAAGTGGTTAAAGCATTTGGTGCCACCCAAGATTCAACAGTTCCGAGCCTATTTCCACACTTCTACTCTAAGTGCCAGGAACAATATCCCTACTATTCACTCACTGGCAAAGTGCCCAAAGAAATGTTCTAACTCACAGGAAAACCTTTATTTTCCCAAACCAAAAGGAATGATCTAAGAGTGGGTCTGTCATCCTCACTACTTTTCATTTTCTCTCTCGTTTCTTGGTCAGAGGTGTGCAGAAACTGAGAAGGAAGAAATGAAGACATTTTATATTTCCTCTGCTTTGGGATAAAATTATCTGCTATGGTGTAGATGCTAACTAAAACTTAATAAGAGCTCTGGAATCCAATCCCATACAGTTGGTCCTCTAGATTCGGAGATCATGTACTAGATTCAAACAATCACTTTCCCAAATGTATTTTTAAAAATTGTATCTATACAGAACAAGAAAATTTTTGTTATTCTTAAAAATACATATGAAGGCTATTTATGTACTGTTTATATTGTGTTAGGAATTATAGGAATTTCATTAGGAATTTAAAGCAAATGATATGTGTAAGCCATATGCAAACACTAGCCATTTAATGTAAGGGACTCGAGCATCTTGAATTTTAGTGTCCCAGGGGTTCCGGAATCAATCCTCCACAGATCCTGCTGTATGTGAATATCATACCAGCTGGTTGTTCTTTCTGAGACTGACCTAAAATAAAAACCAATCTTTATAAGAGAAAATAATCATTCGTACATTTATTCTTCCAACAGGATTTACTGCCTGTCTTCTAGTGGGTGCACTACTTCCTGTCTTTTTGAATTTTAAAGCAGAAAAATGAGTGAGAACCTACCTTTGACCATCCTGTGCCTGATGCTGAGAAATTGGAAAATTTAAGTGGAAGTTGGGTTCATTTTTCTACCCTGCTAAGAAGCCCATATTCTTGCTTCCCAGCAGAGTTCCCAACAAAGTTGTGGAAGGTTTATTGTGCCCAGGATAGTGAATCCCTTAGTTGCTTGAATCTCAAGAAGAAACACCAAAGCTAGAGATAACTGTGATTCCCCAATAATTGCAGTGAAAAGCTGAGGTCAAGGATCCAGTATGTCTCTGACATTTCTTTCCTTAGGTTTCAAATGTACATTTAGAAAAGGAAAATCTTGTCACAAAGACTCTGATCATTGCCTAGGCGATAACACATCCCAAACTGCTAAGTCAGGAACTTGAACCAAGGCCCTTGAGGTTCAAAGCCCAAGGGATCTAAAGTGTTCTCTATGAAGTAGACAAAATTCCTCACTGGTTCAAGAGGAGATTATCTCACTTCTAACTGGACACCTGACCCCTAGAGACTATGTCATATGTATTGAGATACGATGCAGACAGTAAAGGCAGATGAACTTCCTTCTGGAGTCATGACCTAGACAGTTCCCTGAGAGCTTTTGCTGGGGTGGGGGATAGAAATAGAATTGCAAAGAGAACTGACATGTTGCTCTTTTTCTTTGATAAAGACATTTGATTAAAAAAACATGCTGTGGTCACCCAAGCACTGTCATTGAGGGTCCAAAATCACTGAAGCACAGGAAAACCTGTTCACCTGAGTTTCTTGTCAGCCATGCCTTGTGCTAACCAGGTTGACTCATCCAGTTTGGTGACTGGATTGCAAAGCTGTAAACCTTTCAAGTTGGATTTAGAATTTGTAGAGTTTTTAAGCCTACTGAAGATTTCAACCAATTGAATACACTTGAAGATATGATTTGAAGGTAAATAGTTCTTTTCAGTTTTATCTAATAATGAGAGAAAAATAGCAACTCTATAGCAGAAAAGGCAGCTATGTCTTCGGCACATTGGAGATGCCAGATAAGTGTATTCATTAAGTGAATAAATACATAGGCATCAGCAAAAGCTTATGACATGATTTGTGTGATTGTATTTTGGGAAATTTTACTGATAAAAAGTATGGTAATCATTAAACAGAACAATAAGAAGAAATAAAGCCACTGATTCATCATGCTATTAAACATAATATGAAAGTAAAGCTAACATACCCAGGAAAGCAGAACCTGAGAGAACTGTGCAGAAATGGGACAGAGACTTGCTTTATCTCTGGACTTACTGAGACGATATGTTCCTCTATCACTTAAATCCACTTTTTCCTATGATTTGCAGCTAAAAGCATCACAATGGATTCAGGATCAAGGAATTTACTTCTAGCGAAGCATATTCACCCAACAGTCACCATGAATTTGTCTCCTACCTAGACATGCCTTCTTCTATTGAAAGATCTAGGACACCAAATTCATCATCACAAGTTGGCTCTCTGCCCTCTTCCTGAGGGTGAAGTCTTTTAAAAGAGAAGGAGGTGATTTTCCAGTTTTAGGAACTCACTCAGGATCACTACCCAGCAACAACCTTTCCCATTCTGACTGGGAGAATCAAAATGTACCACAGAATTCCCCACCCCTCCCCCCTTGGACAGAGGTGGAGAGCACTTTCCTTGTCTTCTCCTTGCTTCTTTTTGTATAAATTATCACTGTCAGAAACAAATTCAACCTCAGCCTCAAATTCTAGCTGCATGTGAAAATTATACCTTGCTAGTAGCTAAATTTAAAAGAAAAAAAGATGAAAATAAAGTAAATGATGTATTTTATTTAACTCAACATATCCAAGTGTTCATTTGAATCTGTAGTCAATGTGAACATCACTTAATGAGTTATATTTCTATTTTGTAGAGTCTCCAAAATCTCACATATATTTTGTCCTTACTGCATAATTCATTTTACTTATATCAAGTGTTCAGAGGCAATTGTGGTTTGTGCCTAGATGTCTCCTAAGAGGCTCATACAGTCATAGAATTTTCCGGGGATCGCTGAATCTAGAGTTTGTGATTGATTCCTAGTTCAATGCTGGGATTAAGGGTGAGAGGTTCCTGGATCAATCTATTGATTGGATTAGCACCACCCTAATCCCAGTAGACTGGATATAATATAAGGTACAGGAAGAGCCTATTTCTCTGCTCTCTCTTTACTTTTGCTGCCTTCTGCTGCCATGAACTGCTGCCCACTGCCATGTTCCACCCTGCCTTGGAGCCAGCTGATTATGGCCTGAAACCTCAACAAACAGTGAGCTAAACAAACCTTTGCCCATTTAACTTTGGATATCAAGTATTTTATCTCAGTAATGAGAAAAGTAACTAAGACAGTAGCCATCCACAGACCTTTACTTCCCTTGTAGTTGCCTAAAAGCACTTAGGCACATAACACTTAGCATTGTAAGTGATTACATATTACCTTGCTATTTCAATCATCATTAAATTAGTGTCATTCCACCCCTATATCTGATTTAATGTGATCTGACATGTGATAATTTCTGATACTGAGGTATAAGTCAGCCTCAATGGGTGTAGAAGATGTCATTTGTCTTTATCGAAAAATAAAGAAATAATTAATTGAGTGTCACTTTTAAAACTATTAGCTAAAGATATTATAATTCATCCTAAGAATTCATAATTTCAAGTTATATACATATATTGGGTGCCTTTTTATTACTGTGAGCACAGTAACTAAAGAATCAAATACTAAGACCCAAGACAGTTTCTAGTTGCCCTTTGTATTAAAAGTATTTTGTGGCACATACTTGTAATTCCATCATTTGGGAGGCTAAGACAGGAGGATCACTGTGAGTTCAAGGGCAGCTTGAACTATATAGTGAAAATTTTCCCTCCTCCCCATAAAAGAAAAGAGTGTTTTCTATATTATGAATTGAATTATAACTGTCTTTGGAAATTGATAAAGAGCACAAGAGTTAGTGTACTGTGGCAGAGAATGGGTGTCAATAAAACTAACAAAAGTGTATTACTCTGCTGCAGCAACCATTGAAAAACAGTAGCCATGGGCCTCCGCTATTCTATGGCCATGAGCCTCAACAAGGGCCATAAGGTGACTGAAGAATGTGAGCAAACTGAGGCACAGCCACGGTGGTGGACGCCTCACTAAGCATACCAAGTTCGTGCGAGACATGATCCGGGAGGTGTGTGGCTTCGCCCCCTATGAGTGGCACTCCATGGAGCTTCTCAAGGTTTCCAAAGAGAAATGCACCCTCAAGTTCATCAAGAAAAGGGTGGGAAGGGTCAGGGAGATAGCTTAGTAGAATAAGTGCTTGCCTGGCAAGCGCAAGGGCCTGAGTTCAATCCCTGAAAAAAAAAGAAAGAAAAAGAAAAAGAAAAGGGTGAGCATGAACATCCCTGACAAGAGGAAGCATGAGGAGCTGAGCAATGTGCTGGCTGCCATGAGGAAGGCAGCTGCCAAGAAGGACTGAGCCCCTCCTGAATAAAGCTTTGCAGAAAGATTTTTTTTAAAAAGTGTATTACCTACGAGTGACATTAAGCATTTTTATTAACACATTTATGAACTTTGCACTTGTAGTACGAAAATCATAACATTATGAAAGAAAATTATTGGAAAAGGGGACTAAAAGTTGGAAGGAAAGAGAAAGGCAGGGAGGGAGAGGGATCATGAAATAATGAACATGTGCTATGCACTTGTATCAACTCCCCACGATGGTTGTCGTCATTCATACTGTAAACAGGTACTAACAGAAACAAAAATTAATAAAAAAGATGATTATTTTACTACAGTATAACTTCTTTTCTTCTTCATCAGTAAGGAATATCCAAAATTTAGCTAGACACAGATGCCTAGAATCAAGTCCAAATCTCTGCCCCTCCTCAGTGTTAGGTTGATTTCTGTTCACAGGAGTACATGGAAGTGATGCCTGTAACCTCCAAGAAGTGTCATTACAGGAAAAGGCAACACACCATTTTCTTCTTTCTTTGCCTTCCTGATGATCAGAACTCAGATATGATTAGTAGAGTTGGGGCGTCATCTTAAAACAAGATACATAAACTATGCACTGAGCACAGCCGGGCCACAGTCTCTCACAACAATGGAATCGTACAAGTCCTGGACCAGTCATCCAGGCTTTTGGAGAAAGAAGAAACGCAGGATTTTTTGTTTGTTTGTTCATTTATTTCTTTGAGCTATTGCTGTTATTTATTTTTCATAACTTTCTGCTGAAGCTAATGCACCCTTAATTCATAGGATTGTTTTGAAGTTTGAAGAGAATAGCATATGTTGAATGTTCTGTATAAATACTTGGAACATGGGACTACTGGTGCCCAATATGTGACTATGATTATTACTAGATTAAATAACTCCTTTGAAGGGTTCCTGTGTCAATCAAAAACTGAAAGTCAGGATTTAATCTGTCAATCTGAAAATTACTTTACAAATATTTGGATAATTATCTACATCATTAAACTGTTACAAGGAGTCTCTAACTGCCAGCATACTTAACTTAGATTAGCTATTTAGGTCATTTGAAAAATAGATACAGACTTCTTTCTGTCATTAGGTTTACTTAGCTTTCGTCCACTCTGAATGTTTATGGGCTTGTAGCTCCACGGTTCTAAAGCTTATTTGAAATATTCATTTTGATACTATAAAGAAAACAGCTTGAAATTGAAGGGGCTGTTGATATCGTTTACTCACTTTTAACTTAAAAAGTTCTCTAATACGTAAGTCAACTTAGTGTTTATAATGAAAACAAGTCATTATAAACACTTTATTGCTGAATAAAAGTTAAATAAAATGAAAAAAAGGAGAGTTCATAGCTTTCCTTCTTTCTTGCACCTCATACTTTAGAATTAACAATATCAACAATTTATTTAACTATTCCTTGTGTGTAAATACGGGCGTTTTTGGACAAAGTGGTAGGTTTACATTTTTCTTTCTCATCCCGAAAATGACGAAAAGAAAAAATAATTTTCATAGTAAGTTCAAAATTAAAGAAAAGAACGTCTTGCAACAGCCTTCTTATGTTTTACAATTTACTGTATACTTTCCGTGAAAATCAGTATTCATCAAGCTCATTTTAACACCTTCTAGGGAGTCATTAAATATTTTATAGACTAATTATGATAAATTTATTCATAAAATAAAGAAGACTGACCCTTCAACATAATAGTAGGTAACAGTTTAGCATTAGATAATTCAGGAAAGTGCCCAAGAAAAAGTCTGGCATACAGTGAAAGGTAAATAAATATTAACCACCATGATATAGCAAACAGTGATTAAAGTTGGCCATCTGAATGCAACCTCAGTATATTTCCATTAACAGAGAAGCGGTTTATTATCCATAATCTCTTTTTTAAAATCCGTTCTTCAAGTGATGAACACTTGAGTTATTTCCTAGTTATGCCAAATTGTGCTGCTATGATATAAAAAGGTTGCACATGTATCACTGTGGTATGAAGTTTTCAGTTCTTTTAGAAAAATACCCCCAGGGAACTAGCTGGGCTTATCTCTATGCTCTCTGCCCTATGCCCCCATGATGAGGCCCCACTCAGGCCCTGTTATGGGGTGACAGTGGGTGCTATGTTCTGGAAAGACTGTCAAGCTTGGGCTGTTTCTCTCTAGGAGCTGAGCCACCTGCGACCGTTCAGCTTTGTGTCAAATCTAAACAAAACTATAGTTGATCTATAAGCTTATGAGGCAGGAAAAAAAATGGTATTGAGTTTGCATTTAAGCACCTAAATGAGAGTCATCTTCAGGGTGGGTTCACCTCCTCTAAGTCTGTGAGCTGTGGACAGTTATATGAGTATAGGGACTCCTCTACAGCTGCCAGGTGGCCCATGGTGCAGCGCCCCTGGGAAAATGTGTCCCAGGACAGGCAGGACAGTCCATACATCCTTGGGGTATCAGGGAGAGCCCTGTGAAAAGGAAGAGATGCTGGCTCTGGGCCATAGGAGGGACTGAGACAGGGTCTCTCACCCAGAATGGCAAATGGCACGTCTACCTTCACCCACAGTGGTTTTCCCCTTGTAAATATGATTATTTTGTTAGTTCCAAAACATCTTAAATGTAATTATACCAGACCCTGAAAAAAAAAACATTGAATAAGAAAAAAATAGATTTTAAAAAATAAAAATACACAATTCTTCAATAATATCCAAGATAAATAACATTAAAATAAAGAATGATTGTTTAATAACATTAAAATAAAGCAATGGAATGTTAAGGAAATTATACATTTGAGGTCAGAGAGTTACAGGTTTCTGTTGATGCATGAGGTTTACATGACTATAATTGAATCAGAAATAGTAATGGCCTCTGGCCCGTTGTATACTTTTTTTCCTGTTCTCCACAAAGGCATCTAAGAGACTAAAGCCCATCTCTCAGATCCTGAAAGCACTGTGCCTGAAGAAGGGACAGTTTTCTGTGATGGCCACACAAATGCCTTCCAAGTGAAGGTATTGTCTCAACTGGCTGAGAAACCTAAGTGTTTTCCTCCAGAAGCATATGGCTCTTTCAGCACCACTGCTATTGCTAACATGACATGCTATCACACAGGCCAATGCAATCATGTCCAACAGCTTCGAATCTTGTAATCAGTTAATTAAAGAGCTGAGAAATTACTGAATCCAGCTTATTTTATAGATAGGAAAATTGAACTGTAACGAACTAAAGGGATATGTTCATTTAAATATGTAATAACAATCTTTGTTAAGTGATATTAGGATAGATATTTGGAATTGAACTCAGGACCTTGTGCTTGCCAGGCAGGCACTTATACCACGAGCTATATCCACAATCCAGCATATATTCTTTAATGAGTTTGTTATGGGCTTATTTTCACTAACATATCACTAAAATAAGGAAGGAAAAAAAGATTTGAAGTTTCTGGAGTATTTCTTTTTTGTACAGATTTAATTGGGTGGTTTCAGAATCCATAAATCAAAAACATTTTCTTATGAGATTTTAGGAAAATCTTAGCGCAAATGACAACACTGACAACCCATTAATGGAAAGATCTAAGTCAGTGTGTGAATGAACTCTGACTATGTAGGACTAGACATGATTTTAGAAGACAGTGTCTTCAGCTTTAAGTCAGATTTTTCCCTAAACCGTAACAATGAGGATGCTGGACATGGAGAGAAAACATTCTTTCAGGTTTTCACAGAGAGCATATTGGCCAAGCAATGGCCGTGACTCATCCACATGGCTGACAC
>NDGM011255949.1:0-22180 GCA_002564305.1 Octomys mimax | reverse complement strand
CTGTGCTTTGCCAAGCTTGTTCCAAGTAGGTGCTTTAGACCACTGAGCCATCTCACCAACCCTAATTCATAAATTTTAAACTGCCTGCCACTCTGATAAAATCCCTTTCTCTACCACTGCTAGAGCACATTCTCATTCTGTTGTCCCATATCCATGCTGTATACACTACTTGCACGTAAATGACTCTAACAGTGTCTGTTACCAGACCAACTGCTGCAAGATCACACTTGTGTTCAAGTAACCCTTATTATTCTTAACAATACCCTCAAAGCATAAAGAAGAGTGATGTTAGGAATTCAGATATGCTAAGAAACTCTTTAATGGAAAAGGTGAAAGTTCTTGGCTCGGTAAGGAAAGAAAACATTTGCTGAGGTTGATAAGCTCCACAGTAAAAATGAATCTTCTATCAATGTAAGTGTAAGAAGGAAAAAAAGTTCCTGCTAGTTTGCTGTTGGATCTCAAACTGCAAGTTATAGCCAAGTGCATGGCAGATGCTTAGTTGCAATGAGAAGGGTGTAGTGCTACCCAAGGTTTGAGAAGTCTTGGAACATATTTCCTTCCCTGTCTGTATATGGAGCTGCAGGCACTGGGCTCTGAAGCCTACAACCTCAGGCTCTGGTCAGTGGTGAAATGCTTGCAGGATGAACATGTCAGCCAGCAGGAGAGTGGCAGAGAGCTGCTGGCTTCTGAGCAGCATGGATGAAAGACAGGGAAAACGTTAGGTTATGAAGGGCCCTAGTGTCACTCCATGACCTTGAGTATGCAGACAGCCACTAATAAGCAGGCAGCAGAAGCTAGGAATTCAAATTGGGACAAATAAAGCAGACAGTGCAGATGTGGATGATGGAGAACAAGGAAGCAGAGTGTCTTGCTTTCCTTTCACCTTTAGTAGAGAAGCATGAACAATGTCAGATTCCTCCCATAAGCGCCAATGTTAACAACACCCTCTTTCATTCTTTCTTCCATTTGCCTACTCAGCTGCTCCCATGCCACTCATGAAGAAAAGCCAACATAAACACGTAAAGAGATGGTTTTCCATGGCAATAACTCTCCAAGTAACTGATCACAACACTGAGCAAGAATCACACAGCCTCCAGGAAGGAGGGGGCAGAGAAGCGAGCAGCAGGTTCCTGCCTTCTGAAAAGACCCTGGGCTGGAAACCTGGGGCCACCTGAGTCATGTGACAATGCCCTCGCTTCACTATACTGACCATCAGAAGATAAACGAGACTGCTTCAGAGTTAATCAGTGTTAAGCAGGCACCAATGCCACTGAATGAAGCCTGAAAATAATCCCAGCCGACTGTGTTCTGAGTCTAGGCCACAGCTGGCTCTCCCGCTGCTCTCCAGGGCAGGACTGATTGCTGGTGCCCACACCAAAGCCAAAGCCAAGGGCCTGAACCGCAGAGCACAACCAGAGGCTGGGGGCCATCATGGGGTCTGCCCTTCCCGCCTGCACAGAAGCGTTGACGAACTCTACAAACTCAAATGTGAGTTTTTTATTACAAAATGCAGAGCATGCTGAAGTGATTTTAGATTCTTCAGAGAATAAGACCCTTTTTGTTAAGGTTTGTGTCTAGGTGTCCCCCAAGGCCTCATGCAGTCTTGGGGCTGCTTCTGGAGGTTGTGATTACTGTGGGTGTGGCTGCTGCACTGCCCTGGGGCAGGTAATCTGCATTACAATGTAAGGTGGGCAGAGAAGCCAGCTGCCTTAGCTGCCTATGGCTCCCTTTTCCTCTCGCTCTCTCGCTCTTTGCTGCTGCCATGAAAGGCTGCCCTCTGCCATGTGCCGCTCTGCCTTGGGGCCAGCCCAGTACGGACTGAACCTCCAGTAACTGGGAGCTAAATAAACCTTTCCTTCCTTCATTTTGAGTGTCGGGTACTTGTCCCAGCAGCGAGAGAAGAGTAACTAAGACATTCTAGAGCATTTTTTTTTTTTAAAAAGAATAGTCATGATTACTTTTAAGAGAAAATTAAATTAATTCAGGCTAACATAGCTAGTGGAAAAACATGCCCCTCTTTCAATTCTTACTTACTATGCAATAAGGCTAATTACAGATATTCCCCATTTAACAACTTACCTGTTAAACAACTGTTTAGGTTTATAAGCAAGACATGCTGTCTGGATTTATAACCAGTCTTTTTTTGGTATATCTTGTTCCTAGAGCCTCAATGTCTTTTTTTTTTTTTTTTTGCTACTGTATGCCTTGTTATATACTCCTGTAATTTTTGCTGAGCACACTGTACAGTACTAGCTCTATGTTCTGCTATACATTATAGTACTGCATGTAAGTTGTGCAAATAAAAGCAAAGTCATCAAGTTGGAGTTTCCTTTGACCATTTTTTTTGTTTGGATTATAATGGACACACTACACATACATAATTCTTCATTTGACATCTAATTGATTTACCAACCTAGTTGTGGCACTGAAACTCAGTCATTAAACAAGGAATGTTTGCAATATTACTTTCACAGACTCTTTAACTCACCAGAAAGCAATTTTACAAATGAAAATACTTAAGATGTCTCACTTAAAGTGTCAGCATTACCACAACTAAAAAACAGTTCACTTTTAGAAAAAAACAAATAAAATTAACTATAAACCTATTAACCCCTATCTATTACAATGAGATTATAATTCCAAGAAGAGCATAAAAAATAATTGTCATTACTAAATAATCTTACAAGGAGCACTTTTCTTGATTTTTACATTTGCTATAATTTTTAATTTTATTTTAATTAATTTACTTTGAGGCCAGTCTTGCTATGTAGTTTAGGTTACCTTTGAACTTGCAGTGAGCCTCCTGCCTCAGCCTCTGGAGTCTGGCATTACAGGTGTACACAATATTAGCAAGAAAGATATTAAAAGGAACCTGCAATGTGTTAACCACTCTTCTTCTCATCATCTTGTTGTAAGATTTTGTTTTACCTTTTTTCCATACAATTTTTTTAAAAGTTTAAATGATAAAGATGAAGAGACATTGTCTATGTACCTCTACAAAGGTGGGTGTCACTGCCCTTGGTGATCTCATAGCACTAGACAACAAAAGAGGAACAAGCTTCCGAGAATAAAACTAGGCTTTTTTTAACATGACAGACAATTCCCCAAAGTTCCTACAAATTGTACAAATCTCAAAACGATCACTAGGTTTTGGACTTTTACCAACTGTCTGAACTTGGAAGTGCTTGGTCACCAGCGAGGGAGGGCCTCAGCGCTGGGGCCTGGCTAGGACAGTGACCTCAAGCCCCTGCCAGTGCCTTCCAAAGACTGCGAGAAGCAAGGCTTGGCCTTCTCCCCCGCACTCCCCCCTCACTCTCACCTTACTTTCATGTCATAGGATGAATGGCATCTGGGAGAGTATTATTTCCACCTTCCTGCCAGGAGGGATGGACAGAAGGAAAATGAACTGATATTTCACTCTTTTGGTCCCACTCAAGGCCATCTGGGTGTCAATCTCTTATCACAAAAGCACTTAAAACCAGTTGCTTGATCTGTCACCAAATGAAAAGCCAAATCTCAGCCTCCCAGGCCAACCTAGGTCCTGGCAAAACTCTACCCAAACAAAACAGCCGCATGATGCTGGCCTCTGATGCTGCTTCCTTCAACCCCACCGCCTGCCCGCTCTCTTCAGTGAGGGGCTGCTTGAGAAGCTCCATGCGCTGACCTAGAAGACAACAGGCAGCTTGGTGCTGTGACACAACGTTCCAGACTTCCCTGACCCACTTTCTCCTTTCTCACTCCTTTAGAAAGTGAGGCAGGCCCCTGCCCTGTTTGAAGTTCTTGCTGCCAGGAGATGGCCCGTTTATGTCTCTTGTCCTAGGACAGGAAAAGGATGCACTCTCAGCCCCATGTGCTAGGGAGAGATAAGACCTGAGATTTCTGTCCTCAGCCCTTATCAGCTCTTCCTGTGACTTTCCAGAGCAGACAGCACCGTGACTAGCAATAAACTAAAGCAGCTGGGGGTGGAATGTGAGTGGCTACGGATGCAGACGGAGGGGAGTAAGATAGGGAGGGGTGCAGAATGAGGAAAGAGAAAGTTTTTCATGTATCTTAAAATAGTTTGGTTTAAATGAAATTGCCTTTCTCTCTTTTTAAACACAGATTTTGCATCTCTGCTTGTTAAAACTGCAGGAACAAGGACAGTGGTTTTATAACTTCCTTTTGGTGGGAGTGAGCCGGTCCTTGCTTCAGCCCTGCCCCTCACAGCCTTGTGCTACCAGCTCCTGGGCACGTAGCACAGCCAATCTGCCATGGGACCCTCCAGCGGGGCGCCTATGAATCAGTGGCTTCGGAGGGAACGCCTTCTGTAAGCACATGAGCCTCCCTCCACTCGGCTTTGTCGTAATGCCTCAGGACTTGCTCACTGACATAGGTTAATTCCCGTTCCATACTGCGAAGGAACAAGTGAGGCCATGGGACACACCTCCAAGCATAGAAGGATGCTGTTGATGACCTGCTTTGCCTCGCATGGAACTGTTTCTGTGCCACCGAGGCTTATGCTCTTCAGAAACCCTGGCCTTTTTAGGTGGAGGAAGGGGAGATGTAGCTGCTGGAAAGATCCAGATTCAGCCAAACTCTGGAGAGTAGCTCTTGTCTATACATCTCACAGCTGAAGATTTACATTGCTCTGTCTTACCGTACCACACTGTGTACAAAAACAGGGAACACTGAATAGGGCCAGACAGGTGAGCACTCCATTCCAACCCAGCAGCTGCTGCAGGACTTCAGGAATAAGGCTAATGCTTGCCCAGGTATCCCATTATCAAAATGGGAATTTCTGTTCTCAGGCTTAGAAAAACCACTCTTCTATTCTGGAAAGAAAGTCAGCAGAGACATAACTTGCCCGCCTGTGACCTAATCAGATCTTTTTAGGACCATGTTCACCCAGCAGGGCTGATCAGCCTGACCTAACCAGGGCCACAGCCACTGTGCAGATGAAAACTCTGGGAGTCAGATTACACTCACAGTCTGCACTGTGTGCAAACTAGAGCAGTTAAACAAACACCTACTATTGTCGTGGTGACGCATGCCTGTAATCCAGCACTCTGGAGGCAGAGGCAAGAGGATCACTATGAGTTTGAGGCTAGCTTGGGCTACAAAGTGAGTTCAAGGCCAACCTGAACAGCATAGTTAGACCCTGTCTCAAAAAGACAAAGAGAGAGAGAGAGAGAGAGAGAGAGAGAGAATAATATGGAGAATGTAATCAAGGCAAGAGGCACACAAGGCAATTAAAAAAAAATTACTAACAATGAAATGATTCTATAACCAGTTGAGTGAATAGCCATACAGATATTCCACACAACTTTAAAAGTCATCTATACACACACAAAGAATATAGCCAAAACAAGGGGATCACACCCCTAACCCCCTGAATCTTCTTTCCCTTCCTCTCCCCTTCTCTCTTTTCTTTCTCAGTACAATCAGAAGACCAGACACTCAGCTTTCCAGAGCTACTTCTGTGACCATATACTAGTGTGTATATAAGGGGAGATAAGCAAGGGAGTAACATGATACTATACTTTTATTTCTAGAATTTATCAATTCCAGAAATTCTGTATGGGCAAATATAAAAGATAAACAAAGTTAAGCCCTTATGGTCCTGACTGAATTCATAATATGAATAAAACTCATATTTTATTGTTAAAAAATTCATACTCTATGTAATGAAGCATAGCAACAAAAAAATCAACACAGGAAGAAATAACCTAATAGCTAAATTGTGCTATCCAAATATTGTTTACAAGGGCTGCGGAGATAGCTCGGTGGTTTAAGAGCCTGCCTGGCAAGAGCAAGGACCCGGATTAGATCCCTGGTACCCCAAACCATGCACACCCAGCAGGCCATCGAAACGGGGTATGGCAGCACATGCCTATAATCCTAGCACTGGGGAGGCTAAGATGGGGATCACTAAGAGTCCGAGCTGCATAGTGGGACCCTGTACCAAATAAATGAAATAACAGATTAAAAAAAACAAACCACCAAATATCATTTACATATAAGAATTGAAATGATGGTGAAATGGTGTTTCTGGGTCTGGGGCGGGCTAGAAAACTGATACCAGGTTGGAAGGAAGCTACTGTATACCATTAGGATCAGGTCAAAAACACTCAGGTTGTTTTATGCAGAAATACCATGTTTTTTCTTTTACATGTATTTGGTACAGGGTCTACAGGATCTTACTACATAGATCATAGTTGGAGTGGTCCTCCCGTTTTCAGCCTCCCACATGCTAGGATTACAGGCACGCACCACCACGCCCAGTCTCAATCCCTGGCTTAGTGTGCCAGGGGCCGGGGCCGGTATGGCTTGCTGGGCTGCTGCACTCTGCCTAAACAGGTGTTTTGGTCTGTTGAGCTATCTGGCCAGCACTACCATGGAGTTTTGCATGCTAATTTTGTAACCTGAAATGTTATTGAATTCAGTTATTAATTCTAAGAATTTTTGTTGAAGTCTTTGGAGTTTTCTATAAATAAGACCATATATCTTCAAAGAAAGCTGATTTAATTTATTCCTTTCCAATTGGGACAGCACATCTGTTTTTTTTGTCTGATTACTCTACTTAGTACTTCTAGGACTATTAAAACAGAAGTAGCAAGGGCGGGCATCCTTACCCTGTACCAAATCTTAGGTGAAAAGGCTTTCAGTTGCCCCCACTGACCCTGTTTTTAGGGGATGGGGATTAGGAATGGTATGTAGGGCTTTCAACGTGGTAGGGTAAATGCTCCTGCACAGACAAACACATTCCCAGCCCCAGCCAAGGGTTTCTCAAGAAGGCCCTTTTTAAATTGAGGTACTATTCTTCTATACCTAAGCCACTGAAAAGTTCAGGATGGTAAACGTTAATGGTTTTTGCTCATCAATTTGTTGTCTAGTATATTTGTCTCATGTTACCAGGTTGTCAGATTTGTAAATGTTCTATGAGTGGTGCTGGGAAACTGGATTTCTACATGTAAAAACATGAAACCAGATCCATCTTATTCCATGCACAAAAGATTGAAAGAAATATAAAAGATGTATCAACCAATCATGTGTGATCTTTACTGGAATCCTAATTCAAAGATACTATAAAGAAAACCAAAATTTACAAAAAGTGCAAGTGGGAATGATGACATATGCAATTATTATCAATTTTATATGGTATAACAATGGTAATGGAGCCATCCATTTAAAAAGTCCCTCACTTTCAGAGATAAATACTAAAGTGCTATGTTCATGAATAAAATGTACCTTCTGGGAAGGATGGATGGGCTAGTTTTGAAATCACCCAGAAGGTAAAAAGTCTGGAAACCCTGGCCCTCTATCCACACCAACCAGCCACAAGAGTACTTTTACTGCTCCCCCAAAGGGCCTGCTTTCTCTGCCTTTCAGTCCGGCAGATGCACCCTTCTCCCTAGAGGGCCTCTCTACCTGCCAGCTGCTGTGAAGACGCCCAAATGCCCCCTCCTGGATGCCTGTAGGCAGACTCCACCCCCTGCATCAGGGACAGTACCTTGGGCTTCCAGAGCAGACTGTGAACAGGGAGTATGCCTCATGCCGCCAATCACCTGTCACACAGCAGTGCTGCTGGATGGCAGAGAAAAACCAACGGAGTGAAGGAGAAAAAGGGCTTAGACAGGAAGAAAATAATTAAGGTAGTATTTCTTAGAATGAAGAAATCATGAGTGATTATATTGAAACTACAGCTTTGCGAGGATACTGAACCAGCTGAAGCTTGATGCTATGTTTCAGAACACAAATGGCTAGAAAGGAGCTGTCACAGATAGCTAACTTGTAAGTGAAGTTCAATAAGAAACAAGCAGCAAGGCCCGGCCAGATAGCTCAGAGGACTAAAGTGCCTAGTTAGGCAGAGTGCAGCGGCCAGGATTCAATCCCCAGTGTGCCATGTCAGCCCCGTCCCGGGGGAGCACTGAGATGGCAATTAAGACTGGGCGTGGTGGCTGCGCCTGTAATCCCAGCGCTTGGGAGACTTGAAGGCTCACTATGAGTCTGATTTGTGTAGCGAGACCCTGTAGACTCTGTACTAAATACATTAAAAAACAAAAGAAACAAACAAGCAGCAGGACGGCTGCGCTCTTGCCTCCCTCACAGTGCATGCTGCGGAGGGGATGGTGAGAGAGCAAGGGTGCTGAAGTCCGGTGGCTGATTTTACCCGATCAGTGATGTTACTGATTTTTTAAAAAATTTATTTTGGGACTACATTATTAGTGTCTGTAATCAAAGCCACACAGATAAGACCTTACATATTTAATACAATGAGCTACTCCTGTATAAATAGAAAAAAAAATCCAATGTTTCTAGACCAGTGGGGCTGTTAATTTCAGTAC
Organism: Octomys mimax; assembly: GCA_002564305.1. Classification (NCBI taxonomy): domain Eukaryota; kingdom Metazoa; phylum Chordata; class Mammalia; order Rodentia; family Octodontidae; genus Octomys; species Octomys mimax. Next base: position 13,856 of record NDGM011255949.1, on the reverse strand, counting down.
AATGCCAACTCAATATGGTAAACTAGCTGGGGAGATAGCTCAGCAGTCTAAGCACCTGCCTGACAAGTACAAGGACCTAGGTTCAATCCCTAGTACTGCATGGTGTGCCAGCCCCACCCCAGCCAAGAAGACAGGTGTGGTTGGGCAGCCTCTAATCCCAGAGCTTGGAAGGCTAAAACAGAAAGTCCAAGCTGCATAGCAAGACCTTGTACCAAATATATCAAAACAAAACAAAACATGGTAAACTGGGGTAACTTTTTCCAAAGCTGACAGCACAGTTAAAGTTTCTAACAAATATATATATATATATATATATATATATATCTCCATATCAGTAAGAGCAGTGTGTTACACATCAATAGCAGCATCAGCCTTTTCAGTTTCCATAGTCATTTGAACAAAACTACAGATATCCCATACACTCCATTAAAAGAAAAAAGAAAAATACTCAGATAACAGCAAAGTTTTGTTACTGTTATGGTACAAGGCACCATTTTTTAAAAATTAGCTTCTTATTAATCATCTGGAAAGAAAAAAATTCTAGAGTAAGTGTTACTGTTTGAAACTTGAGAGAGCACATACTACTTTGTTTAAAAGATCACAAAGCTGTGGTGGCACACACCTGTAATTCCAGGCACTGTGGGAGGCTGAAGCAGGAAGATCACAAGATTGAGCCCAGCCTGCATAACTTACCAACTTAGTGAAACTCTGTCAAAGGCAAGGCAAGGCAAGGCAAGGAAAGGAAAGGCAAGGAAAGGAAAGGAAAGGAAAGGAAGGGAAGAAGGGGGAAGGGGGAAGGGAAGGGGAAAGGGAAGGGTAGGGCAAGGGCAAGGGCAAGGGTCAGGGCAGGGCAGGACCAGGGCAGGGCAGGGAAGGGAAGGGCAAGGCAAGGCAAGGCCTGGGGGTGTAACTCTGTGTTGCAAAAGCCCCGGGTCCAATCTCAGTACTGCAAAAATAAATGAACAGTATAAGGTAAGCAGGCACACAATGTCTAACCCAAAACTTTAATGACTTTGGAATAAGAAATGGATAGATATTTTATAGCTGGTACTTTCTCTACAAGTTTTCTCTACAATTTTATTTCTAATAAACAAATAAAAGAAATCCTCTTACAGACTCTTGGAGGCTATCTGGTTTCCTGTAAAAGCTGCCTTCCTTTTAGAAAGGGTGCTGACACTCAGTGTCAAGAGTCACAGGTGCAGCCCATGCCCCACGTCAGCTCTTCCATGTGCAAACAGAAATCCCAAGTACTCAAGTTCCCTCAAATCAAACATCAATTAAATGAAGCACCTGTCAGAAAGCTGCCTGCAGTCCAGGCTCACTAAATGCTTCACAGCCAGCCACATAAACCCTAGCACCCCCATCTAATGTTAACATCACAGTGAGAATTACAAAGGAGTTCCAGGCAACAGCAGAACAGCTAGCTGCAGGCTGGATGTCACCGCAGCTGCTAAGCTGCTACTTTGCTTGGAACAACTCTTTTGGATGCAGAAAAGATAAACCTGTCAAAGAATAGTAGATGACAAAGAAGTCCAAACCCCTTCAGCCTTGTGCTCCTTGGCAGAGACCAGCTGCTGCTCCAAGAAATACGGCCTCTGTGTGAACTTCCTAGAGGCTTGGGCTGCCTCAGATAAGACTAAGCAGAACCCCTGGAAAAGGAAAACCCACCAGTTGACTCCTAATACACAGAAGGAACTTAGAATTTAAATCTTTGCAAAGAAAAAGAATTGGAAAAGTCCCACAAATTTTAGGCTAAAGACTGAGTTATAAATGTAAACCTCTGGTTGGTATAAACACATCCTAAAGAAATTATGTATGATTACAATTTAAAGACTGATTGAAAATTAAGATACTAAACTATACCTGGAGCTACTAGTGAAATCCTACTATTTCAGTGCTAAGTTTCAGCTGGTTCTTGTATTACTCTATGATAGCAAGGTCTCAAGTCAGAATCCTAATTTTAGTACTTTAGAACCAAAGCTGATAAAAGACAAAGATTCTTTGACTCCACCCAACAGGGTTCAGGTGATAAGCTACCCAAATGATTTAATTACAGTTTAACTCACAGCTCCTAAGGCAGAGGCAAATGCTTATTCAAATTACTTAGGTAGCTTTAAGCCATTTAGTGTTCACTTATGTACAAACATTTGCTGTACTGATTACAATTAGTTCTTATAATAGCAATTCCACTGGGACAGTTTAAACAATAAGCTGGGGTTGAAGCTGTTTTTTCCTCTAGAACAAAGGTTTGTAAACCCCAAACTCAAATAAAAAAAACCTTGATGACAAATACTGTACTTCTCACAATAATATGGTGACTGAAAGACAGAAAGGCTGCTTTGCAGTTATCCACAAGTGAGGTGCGCAGGTGTGCACAGCAGTGCCTCCCCATATATGGAAGGAGTCAGACACACCCTAAGGACACACGTGATGCAGTGAGCGCAGTCCTTTCCCTTTAGGTACATAAAGATTAGGTCTGTTGTCATGAAAATCATATTGAAGAGCATTTCAGGATTAGCTACCTAAAGAGATTCTAGGCCTAGGATACATGTGGCACCCAGGGCTTTTGGTTCACAAACCTAACCACTTCTTCCCATTTTCACTGACCCCCAAATTCCTTGTAATCTACAGAATTATCCCTAATCCTTTTTTTTTCTTATTGAATTTTGTTTTATTTTTACCACAAAATAAAAACCAAAGAATAAATTCATGATCACAGGATAAATTATTTATTCTAAAAAAAGTTTGGAAAACAATGTTCATGAGAAATATTATTAACCAACCTATTTTATTTTTTACTTACATATTTTTGGGGGACAAGGAGTCACTCTGCAGTCCAGCCTTCCCTTGAACTCACCATGCAACCCAGCTGGCCTTGAACACAGTGACCCTCCTGCCTCAGCCTCCAGCCTCCCAGGAGCTGGGATTGCAGGTATACACCACCACACCTGGCTCAACTAGTATATTTGAATCATAATTTACTATTATTCCTGGTATTGTGAATTGTATAATGACTAATATTAAGAATGTAATGAATGTGAGTAGAAGAGAAATTATAGCTTAACCCTTTCCTCTGGGCCCTAATCCTTTTTTTTTCCTGTCAATATATTTAAAGAGTTATCAAAAGTAACTTAAGGAACTGAGCTTTCTGATGATTAGAAAACCCTACTATGGCATCAGTTTCTGTACTTTCATTTTACCTGTTCAAATCTGTGATGGTCAGATGGGATAGTATGGGTAAGTTAGCTACAATATATCTATGATGTGCCACCACAGGAAGATCCTTAACTTTTATGGGGATTTCTTACACCACCAAACAGCTTAGCCTTCTTGGTAAACAGGAATGGTGTCAGTGGTAGGGCATGTTGTATAGTTCCCATGTGGTTTTCCCTAGGCAAGTACAGATGGACAGTGTGCACAGAACTATCCTCAGAAGGAAAGAGGAAAAGACCAAACTCTCTGGACGTGGCTGCTGCAAAGGCAAGCCTCTGCCAGCCTATTTTAAGAAACTGAAGAAGGAGTAAGGGTGCTTGCTCCCCAGGGCTGGGGCCTCTCAGCTGGCAAAGCCTCTGGGGTACAGCCACCTGGCCTGAGGTCAGCTCCCATTCTGGGAGCAGAGGAGTCCCAAGAAACTGCCAGCTATTCTATGGATTTGGGCAGTTCTGAAGAACTCCCTGTGGAGCTGTTGGAGGACTTATGTCCACTCCGTAGGCCACCTCCCCTCGGTCAAGCTAGCTATGTCCTAGGTGCCTCCTGTAAGCCCCCCGCATGCCAACCCTGGGGATCAGCTGCAGCAGCACTTCGAGCAGGCAGTACCCCACAAGGCCTCTGAGTGGTAACCATCATGACTCAGCACCTCACACCCATCCTCCACATCTCAGCACACAAGTCAATGTAATGTCTTTGATCATTTTTAAGATCCCCAAGTAGGCTGTTGGCCTGAGTGAATTCCTTCACAAGGCAATAATTACTCTGTGTGTGTTGGGGGATGGTGTATGTATATGTTTGGGGGGCAAAATACATGTTTTAAGACAAAACTATAAAGATTTTAACAGTTTGATTCAGCCAACTTTTCCCAAAAGATTTGCTATTTTAATCATTATTATATTTTTAATCTATTTGGTTGTTGCAGGGTCTTACTATACAGCTTGAACTTGTGACCTTCCTGCTCTCAGCCTCCCTAGTGCTGGGATTACAGGTGTGCACCACCACTCCTGGACTCTGGCCAGCTCAGCCCACCCTGGGGATGGGGCTGGCATGACATGTGGTACTAGGGATCAAATCACAGTCCCTGCACTTGCCTAAGCAGGCACTTCAGTCTCCTGAGCTATCTTGCCAGCCCCACATTTGCTATTTTTAATGTGGAACTTTACAAAGGTAACATTTTACACAAATATATAAATTGTGTTACAGCAGAAACATCTATATTTGACATTTTACATTACACTGACTTTAGTACTTCAGAATAGGCTTCACTACTGACTACTGTCTTTCTTATTATATTGTAAGCTAAATGACAGCAGGAGCCACTTTATAGGCAAAGAGCCACAGGAGAGAAGTTAATGGTGAAAGTGAGGCCAGCAAATGATCATGCACGTGACAGGAGGGTACAATGTAGAGCTTATTTAACCACTTAGCAGTCCAGTTATTTAAATATAGGAAGACCAATTGCATACTTTTCATTAATTTTTATAAATGGAAATATAAAAATGACAATCTTATCAAATTTATTCAATATAAGAATCGGCTGGTAGAAATGACACCTGCCACTTGGGGTAAACTGTTAAATAGTTAAAAATTGGAGACACTGTAGTAAAGAACACTATGATGATGAAATCTACAAAATTCAAAATCCTGGAAAATTCTGCACCCACAAAGTCTTCAACAATAAACTCTAAAGAAAAGAGAAGGAATTGAATCTACAATTAAAAGCTGTGGTGGTGCACACATATAATCCCAGTACTCAGGAAGTTGAGAAGGAGGCTTTCCTTAGGCTCAAAGCTAACCTGGGATAAACAGCAAGCCCCAGGCCATGCTGGGGTGGATAGCGAGACCCTGTCACAACCAATCATCAATCAATCAATCAATGAGTCTAAATAATACTACCAATTAATTATAAAACGCAGCCCATATTAGGACCCTGATTCAATACATAACAATATTATGAGACTACGCAAATTCAAATACTGTTTGATGATACTAAGGAATTGATCTTTTTAGGCTGTGACAATATGTAAGGAGTCAATACATATATTGACTCCTTATCTTTTAGACATATATAGATGTGAAGACATGCCTGTGCATCACTTCACTGATAAAAAGAAGGATCAGTATAGTTAGAAGCTGCTACCTGGGGAAAAGGTTAGCCACTAGCCAGCTAATCACCCATCACCACAACAGAAACACACCCATGGGCTCTTGCAGAAGCAAGGCCGGGGAAGCCAGCCCAGCAGAAAGGAGACCATGGCTGCTGACTCAGACAGGAACAGAGAAGCATAGAGCGGTGTGCTTCCCTTATGAGATCATGCACTGGCCTCCAGCAACTACTACTAATGTTAGAACAGGGTTTTTCCCTGAAAGAGTCACAAGTCCTTTCCCCAGCAAAACAGGAACTGACCCTAACAGGAATATTATGTAATTCCAGGGAACTGAGGAGACTGGGAAAAACGCCACAGGATGAAGGTGGAGGTGCAGATCTAAAAGCAGGGCCCCTTGAGGGTAATGCGGGGCTGAAGCTCCCACTTCCTCCTGCCCCTCCAGCCCACTTGAGCTTCTTTCCCAGGACACTGGGTGACAGGAACCTCCTGCTTTCCACAGCTGACAGAGTAAATGAAACCCTGGGTCCTATGAAGGAAAGTGAAGCTTTGAGGGCTGTGAGCAGGGCAAGCTGCCTTCCTCCCCACCTCCCAGCACTCTGCTGAGGTCTAATCAGCAGCTAGAAGTTTCATGTATTTAAGGTGTACAACATGATGATGTGATACACACACTATGAAACGATTACCACCATCAAGTTCACTAGTACCCTCGGCACCCCATGAAGTCATCCGCCCAGTCTGTACGTGTGTGCTCATGGCGAGAACACTTCTGTAACACTCTTATCCACCACCTGGTGGACAGTGGCCTCCAGAGTGTTGGAGCCTCTGACCAATAGGAGCTCTCCTTCACTGCAGAGGACACTGAGGTAAACAAGGCAACATGTCACAGGCTCTGGGGTAGGGCCAAAGAAGCAAGCTCCCAGAGAGAGAAGGTGGTCAGGACCGCCTGTCCATGATGGCCCTGCTTTGGACAGGCAGGAAGGCACATGCATTGCCACCACACTGACACCCCATCACCAGCCAAGCTTCAACTATGGATATGTCTGCTTTTTGCATCATGGTCTTTTTTCCTTCTGCCTATGGTATATCTAGCTCATAATTTTTCAAGAGTGAACACTTACCACTTTCATAATAACAAATCATTGAAAGTGCAACACACATGTAAGAAACTCCTGCACACCAAGGGCAATATGTTCTTTCCATTAGCCCCACCATGTCTAGAAGGTGAGACTGCTGTCTTACCTTCTGGCAGGTGCTGTCTCTTATCTCTATCCCATTTCTTTTTCTTTTTTGTGATACTGGGAATTGAACTCAGGACCCGGCACTTGCCATGAAGGTGCTTATTCTATTGAGCTATCTCCCTGCCCCTCTATACCTTTTCATTTCCAGAGCATCCCAATGCCTCTCACAGGAATCTTCTGCCACTCAGCTCTTTGCTGTGTGTCTGCAGGGAGGCTGACAAGGCCGTGATAAAGCTTTCCACTCAGCATGGCATGGGCAAAGGAGCCAGGGGAATAAAGGAGGCTCATCAGAAGACAGGCTTTTGGTAGACATGGGTGGAGACATGAAAAGTAAACACCTCGCAGTACCAGGTGAAATGTAAAACAAACAATACAGAAAATGATAGGCCAGCTAAGCAAGAATGTGGCTGTGAAGTAGGCCCAAGCCCAAGATGACAGACAAGCTGTCAGCCACCCAGGCCCTGTGTAGTGTCACTCTTCCAGGGAGCCCTCCATCCCCTCGCCCCCAGAAGGCTGTGCTGCTCCCTCCAGCTTGGCATCACAACCTTGTGGAAGGCTGCCTTCCAGTGCCTTCTGACCTTCCTTTTGCCTGGATTACACTGCATTTTGCCCTTTTTACTCTCATTCTTGTTTGCCTGCCTCCCATCCTACAACACAAAACCAATCCTGTTCGTCCTGTGCTTCAAAGCCCTTTGGAGCTCTCAACAACAGCAAACAATACATTCTGTGCCCCCAGAACATGTCTAATACGAAAACTTCTCTTTTTTTGGAGTCCAGACTCACCCTAAAAGTCAAAACTAATTTGCAACAAGACTTTTTCTGTTGACACCAAGTTGCCTTTCAGGTGTCACAAGCCTGTGGTGGCTTCCAGCCCTTCTCAGTGGTGGTACACAAAGCAATGAGATGTATACAGCCTTGGCAGTGGCAGGGGACAGCTGGCTGCTGCTGGGGTGGGAAGTGCCAGCCCAGGGGCATCGCTCCCATCCTCAATCCGTCACCCCAGGGACTGGGAAAACTTACTTGTAAAGTCACAATTAGATGTAGGAGGCCTTGGGCCTAGATGTGGGCACCCATGGTGGTCCCGGAACCTGGCATGGTGGCGCATGCCTGTAATCCCAGCAGTCGGAAGGCTGAGCAAGAAGGATCTCTGCGAATCTGAGACCAGCCTAGGGGCTGCAAAAGTGAGGACATGGCCAGCCCAAACTGCACAGAGAGACCCTGTCTCAAAAAAACTTCAGGTGGCCTCAGTAGTAAGCTAGAGCTAGAGATGCATTTCGGAGGGAGGGCTGGTCGGTTATTTCTGCTCACAGAGCCCCAACCTCATTTCTGCGTGTGCCACACTGCTGGCTCCGAACAGCTTTCTGACTATGCATCAAACCCGACCTCTGTTAGAAAAGGAAGAGTGGTGGCGGCCTCTTTACTGCCTGAAGTAAAGAGCTCACATCTGACCTGCGGTGTCAATGCAGTCCCCACCTAGAACCCTGCACAAGTCCTGCCCCCTTCTATGCTGACTGGCAGAATAAACTTTTGGAGGCCCTGTGTCACTGAGGGTCACCCAGCCAAGACCCAAGTCTCCTGGGATGTGCTGCTAGGCCTCTAGTCCAATGCTCAGCAGCTACTGCGGAATGCCTGCTACCTGTGGGCACTTGGCTAGGAGTGACACAAAAATGACAAAGCCCAGGCTTGGCCTTTGGGAAACTCTTAGAAGCACAAGATAAGAGAGTTTCTGTCTTTAAAACTGTATGTCTTAGGGTTTGTATTCCCTAATTTTCCTGGGGGGAAGAGGAAGGTAGACTGGGACTAGGAATTGAACACAATGCCTTCCCACTAAGCTATATCTCCAGCACCGCTCTCCCTTTACATGTTTTCTGAGGCAGGTTCTCACTAAGTCACTAAAACTGGCTTTATATGTTTGTTTTTGTTTTGTTTTTCCCTCCGGTACTGGGGATTGAACTCAGGACCTTGTGCTTGCTAGGCAATTACTTATTCTACTGAGCTATCTCCCCAGCCCCTGGGCTTAAATGTTTAATCTTCCTGCCTCAGTCTCCCAGAATGCTGGGATTATGGGTTGGGGCCACCACACCTCACTCTAAACTGTTTTAATGAGAATATTATCTAATACTCCAATAAATGGTCTATGAAAAAGTTCTAACCAAATTATTATTTATATCAAATACTTCTGAGTCAAAAGCTGTACTCCTGAGCTCAGTTTGCTGAGCTGTTTTGACCTAGATCATTCTGCTAAAAAGATTCAAATGCACTAATTCTAACGAAAGGTCCCCTGGAATTAAGGCATTTATTTTATCTTGTTTTTATTTATTTATTTTTGGCGGAACCGGGAATTGAACTCAGGCCCTTGTGCTTGCCAGGGAAGCGCTTATTCTACTGCGCCATCTCCCCAGCCCTAAGGCATTTATCTTAATTACAAAAGGCCACCAGCCAATAGCCAAACAAAAACATCCCTACTTTTAAAAGTAAAAGGTAGTTGGGGATCTCTGTCAAAGCAGCATGACTATCATCAATGTTGTTAGAACAAAGCATGACAACATGAGGCACTTGTGAGAATTTTAGCACATTCCATATTATCTGTTCTCATTTAACTAAGATAGCTGAAAACAAATGGTACTGGGGTGAGTACCCATTAACAGATTCAAACAAGAGGCCAAACAGTTCAGAGATGTGTGAAAACTACGCTGCTCAGCAGGGCTTCTATACAAGAGGGTGACCATATTCAAAGATTTTAGGAAGGCTTTTTTTCTAAATTTAATTTTATTTATTGATCGATTGATTGATTGGGTCTTGGGGACTGGACTCTGGACTTGGCTCTTGCTAGGCAGGTACTTAGCCCCTGAGCTATCTCCCCAGCCCTTTAGGAAGGCTTTAAATCCAAACTAAGGTAAGCTGTTAAAATGGATCTGCTTAACTGCTTACACTTGTTTGCCTTTGGCGTAATATTTCTTCACTGATTTTTCTTTTAAAAAAGGAAACTGTCACGGAGTGGTAATGAAAGAATATTTTTAGGAATTTGTTAAGACCCAAAGAATCTAAGCTCAATCTTTTGTGATTTATCATAATTCAAATTTTAAACTGCAAATATATATAAATATACATATTTTATTATGGTGATTATTATTTTGTACCAGGAATCGAACTTAGGACCTTGCACTTGCCAGACAGGTGCTTAACACAGGCAATTAAGCCCTGGCCACAAATACATTTTTCAATATACTGATCCTAGAGCCATCTATAATAATCAACTTTAATCTAGACAAAAAAAAATTTGTTTATTCAAAAAAGTAGTGTTGTTACACACTGGCCAAGGCTAAAACAGTATTACAAAGTAAAAAGGAACAAGCCTGTTCTAGTTTTAAATTAGTGGGCCCATGCCTTTCTAAATAGGCTTTAGGATTTAAAACTAAAATCCCAGTGTGTAAACATATTTAAGATGCCATTTTGTTTCTGTGATATCAAATACAAAAATCACACTGAACCCTTCTGAGGATCAGAAAGCCCATTCACCTCCTGCATTTACCCAAGACAAGTTTCCTGCCCTTGTCAGACTGGGAACTTTAACACTGATGAAGAAGAGAATGGGATAAAGCAGGTAGGAACTAGAAATGAACATAGTGTAGACAGCTAAGTTAAAAAGAAATATTACATGCAGTCACAGATAGGGCTGGGCCCTCAAGAGTCAAGGTAAAACATATCTTGACCATGGCCAGAGACACATCTGTTGCAGGCCAGGCCTCAAGATAAAGACAAAATGACCAAGCCAGCCTACTTCCTCCAAAGACAAACAATGAACCTAATGAAGTCCTGATAGACATCAGCCAATGCAGTGGGTGACCGAGACCTCCGCACCCATCATTTCCTAGAAATAGTCTTTGTTCTTCCCATGCACACTTCTTACGTGACTTGCTGCCCCATGAGATCACTATTACCTATGGGACTGTACTTGTAATCTTACTGTTGTTTACAGCTTTAACCCACATGGTTTTTGCTCTATAAAACTTCCCCTAAAAAGTGAGGTCCTCAGCAACCCACTCAGGGCCCCTCTTTCTTCTCAGGAGCTGCATCTCTCCCCCATCATAAATATTTCTTACTCTTAACCTTCACGGTTTCTAGAATTCATTCTAAGTTTTAGACAGCATGAACTCAAAGTATGAGACATCTAAGTGTGTTGGAAGATACAGTATTTTCACATTTCACTTCCTATACCAAACATATCATGTTCCCAAATACTTAGAGGGTAGTAAATACTATGCCCATCAAGAAAGTGATTTTCATTCAGAGTCAAAGAAAGTAAAAACCCCTTGACTTTATAAATGCAAAAGTCTAACATTAATTCATGAAAGGGAAGGGGAGGCATGGGCTAGGCAAAAATCTTATTGAAGTAAGAGAAGTCACCAAATCTACAAGGTTCAGGATTATCAAACTTTCACCTCAGCCAGTAAATTGACAGAAACTTCTGGCCTGGGTGGCACAAAGAGGCACTGGCTCCCCTGGCCGCTTTCTTGGCCTCTACAATCAGCGAACCACAAACAAAAGGGACCTCTTAAAGTTACCAGTGTGATTTCCAACAATGTTGCTTTATGTTAAAAAATAAGTCACTAACTTATAACTTCATGACTTATATTTTATACTCATTGCTTATTTAAAAAACTCTTGAGTATAACCTAAAGGTAAAATTATTTCATTCTTAAAATTAAAATTTCCTTACAGTATGTCAAAAAGGTAACCAAAAAACAAATAGGCTCTTTGTACAAATATCACTTCAATCCTAATGCCTCAACTTGTCACCACCTGAAAAAGGAACTAGTATGAATGAATAAAAGAGCAACTGCTTTAATTGCCTAAATATAATTTTTTTCTAAATATAATTTTTAAAAAAACTGGCAGAATCACTGAACAGCAGTCCACGTGTGTTGCGAAGTTGCCAGGCAGTGTGACAGCGAGGAGTTAGGAAGGCCTGCAGGTTCACCTGAGATGGAGCTGTCCAGGGAGCAACTGACGCCCAACAGCACATGCCACACTGCAGAGGAGCTGTGCGCAGAGCTCAAGCAGCCAGGAAGAGCTTCAGAGTGAAATCACAGTCCAGTGATGAGGAACATACAGGTCCTCCCCTGGCCAAATGGAGCGTGAAGGAATTTTCAGAGTGAGATCATTTGCACAGGTCTGATGAGCGTTTTGTGTTTTCTACCCTGCATTTTAGTGCTTATCACAATAATCACTCGGCCATTGGTCCACCTCCCAGAGAACAAACTAGGAAAACCTGTGACAATCATTCTCTGGGTATGCTGTCCAGGTGCTGTTTAGTTCTACTCTGGTAAAGCATTTTCCTTAAAACATCTCCAATAGTCAGTCCCTCCTCTGAGGCTTCAGTGTCCATGACTCCAGAGGACAACTGTGGCCCAAAAATATTAAGTAGAAAATTTTAAAATGAAGCAATTCAAGTTTTGAAATGTACACAGTTCTGATCTGTATAGCAGGGTTTTGTGCCATCCCACCTAAGACATTTATCAGCCTGCTGTGCGGGACACCCACACTGTACGCAACAACTACCAGAGAGTCACGCAGTAGCGATCGTGGTGTCAGAACACGTTAAGGTATTGCAGTGCCTGTGCTGAAAGGACCCTGATGTTATTTCACAACAGTACTAAAACACACATATAGCATGTTAAGGACGTACCAGGGCATAAAACACACAGGACAGATTAACTCTGGTGCTAACAGTGTATACCAGTGGTAGCGAACCTATGGCATGTGTGCCACAGAAGGACCACAGAGCACTCTCTGTCACCATGTGGGCCAAGTCACCCCAGCAGCTAAGCATCAGTTAACAGTTGTTTTCTCTAAACTAAAACCTCAGTGTTCAGATTTGATTGCAGTGTGGGCACTTGGAGATGAATAAGATTGCATTTTGGGCACTCGGTCTCTAATGTTTACCTGCTATACACTACGTAATGTGAGGCTTGGAACTAGCCAGTTTCAGTCATTCACTGGGGGTTTGCAAAACATCCCTCTCCAATGTGGCAGACAACTGCAACATGTGGGACACACAGGTCTAGAAATCAGGTAAGTTAGTGCTTAGACAGGCTATAAAAAATCCATTATGTTGCCAACATTTTTAATTCAGTGAGTTCTTACCTAAAACACCTTACCTCATTTTAATTCCAAGAACCATAAAAAGGGGTGTTAGAGTCCAATAAATAACAAATTTTAGAGAGGTATCATGTTCATTACCATACAAAAGGCTCTAAGAAAGAGGCACTAAAAACCTCAGTAAATAATTACAGGTCTAACCTGGTGTTTTCCAGCAGAGTTTAAGCGTGTGACAGGACAACTGTCAGTATCCTCCCCCTCCTCATCTGTCACCACACCTCCAGTTCCAGGGAACACTTTTTTTTTTTGGTGGAGCCGGGGATTGAACACATTTTGAGAAATCCTGCCTTACAGAAATGCTGACAGTGAAAACTAACCAAACAAAAAGAACCATGACTTAAACTGTTCCAGTTCTGTCTCCCCTATCTCAAAGCATGCAACAATCTGCAGCCTAACAGAGCATGTAATAGGAAATGCTGCTGCTCATGTGGAATTTGAGCAAGGCTCTTGGCACTTACATGTCTGAGCCCCCCAACCAAGTTACACAACCCTGACTGAGTCTGCTCTCTCTCATTTAATTCCCACCTTGCCCACCTCTGAGATCTGGGGTGTCTAAGGGACTTAGGAGGCAACACTGCACTGAGCTCTCCATACCAAACCCTCCAAAGTGACGAGGTCTCATGGCGACCACTGAACTGTTCACTGTCTCATAAGGGTCAGTTTAACTCTGACCCTTAACTCTGCACTGAGCTCAGACCTGCCAGGCGGAGGCCCTGCCCATCCACAGTGGTATCAATCAAGCAGCACTCCAACAGCATTCTAAAGATAAACAAGTTCTAAGTCATGCAGATTCCTGAGAAGTATTAGCAAACTGGTACTTTATTCATAAAAGGCTGAATCACAGGTTTAGAAGAAACAGAAGACCTGAAATGTTCATTATGACACCCAAAAACCCACACTACCTTTTGGTATTTTCAAGGAACTTGAAGAAAAAGAAAACAGTACATTTTCAATCACAGAACTATACTAATTCTTAATAATTTCAACATCTGGTAATTAAGAACTCATGTCTTCAGTATCTACTGGAGAGAAGAAAACTGCACTAACATCTCAAGGTCAAAAATATCTCAGCCACCCTAATGCATTCAAGCACAAAGTTCTAAATGGTGCACTGAACAACCACAATGCCTTCACCTAA
>NDGM011255948.1:12326-30215 GCA_002564305.1 Octomys mimax | reverse complement strand
TTGAACTCAGGCCCTTGCGCTTGCCAGGAAAGTGCTTATTCTACTGAGCCATCTCCCTGGCCCCAAGGAGTAGTGTTTTTATGTTACATCTTATAATTGAAATTAACTAGCATACATACATAAAATCATGACTTTACAAATGAAATTAGTTTGTTCATAAAAATACGGAATGCCTATCCCTTTCTTAGCTTAGTAATAAAAATGCAGAATGCCAATCCTTTTAAGTTAGTTTTTACTAGATTTTTTAAAGTAGACAAGAATATTACTTGATGATGATGATAATGTTTTTGTGTTCTTATATCCAATATTGATGTTTATTTACTCTCATTGTTGCTTATGTTCAAGTTGAACTGCTTTGAATCACTTTTTATAAAGTTATATAAAATGTTACTTTTTTCTTATCCATGGCTTTAACAGATTTGGCGGAATTCTTACTATTTATTTATTTTTCTGTATTTAGGGAAGGGTCTATGGGGTGTTTATGGTCTCACTACTAGATAGGACTCATAGTGATTCTCCTATTTACAGCCTCCCAAGAGTTGAGATGACAGGCCCGCCACCACATCCAGTCTCAATCGCCATCTCAGCGCACCCCAGGGTTGGGGCCAGGACAGCAGGCCCGGGGTTGGAAGCTCCGGCCCCTGTGTCTGCCTAAGTAGGTGCTTTAATCAGCTGAGCTATTTGGCAGGCCCTTTTCTTTTTTCTTAGTACTTTTTATATATTTTAAAAGTTTAAAAATTCTAGCCTTAATTTTGAATTTTATCTACTATGCTTTAGAGCTTCTTCAGGGGATAATATAACTTTATTCTCTAAGTGAACAAAAAATAGCTTTTGAATTACAGAGTGAATACTTTTCATTCGTGTTATATGTTAATATTGGTAAATTTTATATACTATTGTTTTATTGCGGAATTTTGCATCTATAATAAAACATATATTTTCCATATCACTTTTTTCATTATTTTGTAACATTTGCTATTAGAGATATTAAGATTTTTACAAATAGTACAAAAATTTCCTTCATAGATTTAAAATAATTGTATTTAGCAAAACATTTCTGAGGTATTGTTGTTTGATGACTTCCTTCATTTCTCCCATAGATATTGGTTTATTTATTTGTCCTTGTGTCGATTTTCAAGAGTCATACTTTCTAGGAAAATTATCCATTTCAAATAGACTTGCAGGTTCATTAGCATAGCTATTTAAACAGATTGGGTTACCTTTGCTTGTTTTATATTTGTTTTTTTGTTTGTTTGTTTTGTTTTTATAGCAAAAGAAAGAATTGCTAGACTTTGAAGTTTTGGTTGTGGTTTTTATCTTTAGTTACTCTCCAAGCAAATAGACCTAATACTATTTACATTCTCTGTATCAAAATGCTATTAGCACTTTCCTATTTAGAAATATCTTCTAAAATTTTGGGATTAGCAACAGGAAATATTATTCCAGAATTAAAGACAGGATAAAGTAGGGTAGCTACTGGCTCAATTGTTGTTATGGTTGAGATCTGTAATATCCCCCAAGTGCTTTTCTGTGGAGAGTAGAGGCTTTTAGGTAGTGATTGGATTATAGTACCAGTACTGTGGACTTTTTCCAAACTGGGCACTGTTTGGAAGAGGTGGGTTACCAGAAACATAATCTGGATGTTTATTTCTCTTCAATAGTGTTGATGACAAGGATCTCATCTGAATTACTGGGAATATTATGCTAGTTCTTGGCATGACATTTGTATGTTTAGGTAATGAATAGGAGACCCTAAATATTGATAAGAAGTTATAGCCCTTTTACACCAAATATTAGGTCTGAAATATATAAAAAATTTATGAGTTTAAGAAAGTATAGTAAAACTATGGCTTTTCTCATGATACCTGCTTTAGATAAATAAAATAAACAGAATTTTTATTTTAGTTTGGGGATCCAACTTCAGTGGTTCTTTGAAGATATATTCAGGTTGCTTTTTAAATACTCTTGTATCATGTAATAAATAAAGATTTATCAATAAATCAAAAATAAACACAGATATAGTATAAATTATTTTGACACATGAGAATTTGTAGTATTTCCTGACACAACAGGAAAAGAAAATTGCTCTTTGCTTATACACAGAAAAGAACTTTTCAGCGTGTGGAATTCTCAAAACATTATGCTATTATGTTTTTGATTTATGTATAGAGGAAAAAAGCTTTACGATCAACTAAAAATTGAAAACAACTTCACTGCCATTCAACAGTTTCAAACAAAGAGCAATTATGGTGAGTAAAAAGATTATACTGAAGAAAAATTTTGCCCCTGCTTTTACAGTGGCAACCTTTTATTTATTTATTTATTTTTAAGAATTTGAAGGAAGTAATTGAAGGAGGCTTTTAATTGTAGCAGAAAAGGATGATCCTGAAATTAAAGTTACAAAGGACAGGCTTTTTATTACTTTAGGACACTGTGCTGATTATTGCTCTAATAGAAAACTTTACCTTTACACTAAACTATGCTCAATTAGAGGTATAAGTTTGCTGTCTGCATGCTTCTTAGTGCCAAGAATTGGATAATTAGTGGCATTTTAGATAATACGATCAGTGGTTTTCAAAAAGAACTCAATTCTTCTGATCCTTCATCTTGTCACTTGTTACCCACCATCTGTACCAATATTAGAAAGGCAAAGGACTTTGATTTTTGTTTCTCTTTTGTACACAATTTATAAATCAACTGATAATTCAAGGAGATATTTTCATTTTCAGGTTGATTACCTGTAGTATATTTTTGACAAACTAATTGAAATGTTGCCAGTAGGAAAATTAAAATGTGTTAACAAAATGTAAGAAAGAGGTAAGGCTCATAAGTATGAAGATAGTGCAGCACATTTTTTTGTCTTCTCATTGTTTATGCCTTTTGTGGATTTGATGTAGATAATAAAGATTCATCTAACCACATTCAGAGTTAAAAGATTTCTGGGGCTGGGGAGATGGCTCAATAGAATAAGTGCGTGTCTGGCAAGTGCAAGGGCCTGAGTTCAATCCCTGGTTCAAAAAAAAAATAATCTAATGATTATCTTTTGATACTGCAATAGTCTTCCATGGAGAAGGAAAGTATTAATCTAAAACAAGCCTCCAAATGAAAAGTAAACATTTAATTTAATCACATGAAATAGAAGATAGAGATATTTTATTGTTCATTTTTTCAATTTCTCTGAGTGGGTAGTTGAGGAAAACTATTATAAACCTATTTCTATATTGCCAGCTTTCCTGGAAGACGTGTTATAAAGGTTTAGAACCTAGAGTAAAATAAAATGCCTAAAAAAACACCAATGCAGATGTGCTATGCCTTATTAAATCTAATACCCTTTCTGCTAATAGTCACATTTATGGTACAAATAAACATAGGGTTGGGTATTTGCATAACAAAATACTTTGTGAGTTTTTACACAATTCTTTTATGTAATATGCTTTGTTCTAAGTTCATAAAAATAGAAATCAATTTGTAAAATGTTAATTGTTCAACCTTTTAGGTTCATAACTATTATGTTTTCTGTGAGGTAAACTTGCCTTTGAAAATGAATATTTTCAAAGCGTGGCATTTTTCCCAAAGAAAAATAGCAATTAGTGAGAACAGAACATTTGATTATGGCTCAGAAGCCCATCATGTTTTTAGGGAAGAAAGGCTTAAACACAAATCCACTGTTTTCTTGGTGCCAAGCAGAATTTCCTCTTTGCTGAAGTCGTGTGATCAGATAGTCTAGCTTTTGTATGCTTTTACACATAACACAAGTTTGTGCTAGCTGTATGCAGCTAAGAGCAGAGGTGACAGGTAGGCCAGAATATAATGAATTATGGTGATCCCAGAAAGACATAACTGAAGCACATCTGAGAACTTCTTGTCCCTTGGAGACCCAACCAGATAGATCCTAGAAAGTGTCCTAGGATGATAATAAGATGACTCTGCTACCTGATTAACTTGGACACGAAAAACAAATTTCAGAATCCAAAATCCTTTCAGTGTTGTGGGCCCTGAGACATTCAAAAGGATATAGTAGATGTTAGAGGGAAGAACTAAAAAGAAATATAAAGATTGATGTTGAGAAAGCCCTATGAGTAATGATTTAGTCGTGCACATATTTAGCTTTAAAAAGTTGGGTGACATCCAAGCATGAATGTTGTAGAGACTGTTAGGTGTTGTGCGGAAAACCATGATGCCCAAGCATCTGGGAACAGGCCGAAGTATCATCTGTGCTTAATTGGCACAGGTATGTGTTAGCTCTAAAGTCAAGATTCATAATAAATAAGCAAATACTGATGTGATACTGTATATGTACTCTATACAATTAAGCACAAGCCTATGTAGAAATATTGTTTTTTTGTAATTAAACTGAAAGTTCATGGCAGTGTATGAAATGTTTCACATAAAAATAAATACACACCCTTTAAAGGGTATAGTCCTGCCCTCTAAAACTTTATATTCCAAAGATTACAGTGTGAATTGTTTTCCGTAATAGTTTGATATTATATTGTCCCAGGTTTTTTTTTTTTTTCAGTTTTGTTTCTTTCAGAATATCCCATGAACTTCCACCTATCTCTCCCTCCTCAATACTTTTTGAGATTTGAAGTCGGAGGTCAGGAAAAGTGATTATCCATAGAATAATTGAAGCTGAAACACTGAGGATTCCAGACCTTTGTGGATGATAATATTCCGACAAATGAATGAATCATTTATTCCAACAACAAAAATTCTATATATCTAAGTTGTGCTGGACTAACTGTGTGAAATAATAAAATTGTATGTTTTAAATTGCATTTGCAAAGGGCAAAACATAGAAAAGATATTGGTAATGTTGAGCTTGCATTGATAAACTAGATTTTTTTGAGGAAGTCATGTGTTAGAGGATAATAGTGCAATCCAAAGGACAAAAACATGAACAGCATGCCAGGTTGTTCTGTGTTGTTTTGTTTTGTAGTGTGTGTATGCGTGGCAATTAGGATTGAGACTAGAGCCTTTGTACTGCATTTGTCTCTAGCCTTCCTCACCTTGTTTGTTTGTTTACTTATTTATTTATATTTAGGACAAGGTCTATAGGGTCTACGGGGTTTCACTACATGCACCATCCTCGTAGTGATTCTCCTGTTTTCAGCCTCCCAAAGCAGTGGGATTACAGGCACAAGCAACCACGCCCAGTCTCAGTCACCATCTTAGCGGCTGGGAGGGCAAGGGGAGCTGGCACGGCATGCTGGAGATCAGACTCTGGCCTCTGCGCTCTGCCAAAGCAGGCACCTTGTTTTTATAGAGTGACACCTCTGTACTTGTTGCTAGTTGGCTTCAAGAGAAGTGAGAAATGCCAAACAAATGAAAAGTACTGAGATGCAATTTTTGTGTGTGTCAAAATGCATTGATACCAAATGCAATAAGTTTCAAAGCCTCAGCCAATGCACACCTCTTTAGAAGCACATATACAAAGCAAGGACCAACTTATGACTGCGTTCTTATCTTGAGAAAAAGTCTCACTTTGGCATTGCTAGGTTTTCCTAAACGCGTGACTGCAATGCCTCAGCCCTCTGGAGTGCTGGAGCTACAGGCATGTGCTACCATGCCTGGCTGGGAAGGGCACTTTTGAGTATTCTTCTAGATGTGGTCTACTAACAAATTAGTTTGGAGGCTGTAGACTTAATCTTAGTAAGGTGGCCTGATGCATTTCTAGATTGCCAAATAATTCTCACCTCCTTTTTTTTTTTACTGAAGGCCTTATTTCAACTAACAGATTTTTATGTGACATTCACATACTCTGGGCTATTCACAGAGAGCTCTGAACACTACACTAGGGCTGCTTCCCTCCCCTCCCCTCCCGACCTCACCCTGTCCCTCCCCTCCCCTCCTCTTCCTCTTTCCATTCCCATTCCCCTTCTCTTTCCCCTTCCTTTCTTTCATTCTTTCATTCTTTGCTACAAAGTCTCACTATGCAGCTCAGACTCATAATGATCCTCCTTTTATAGCCTCCCCAGTTCTGGGATTACACCTGGTTTTGGTGGCCAGCACCACATGCCTGGGGCTCCGAGGTCTGCACAGGTGCTTAGACTGTGGAGCTATCTCTCTGGTCCTAGACAACATTTCCTGATCTACTTCCATATTTTACTCAAGACCTCCTAATTCAAGTTTATTTTGAGTCATATCTTATAGCAATGATAAAGCTATTTTTTAAATTCTATGGTTAGTGCTATGTATACATGAGTTTTCATCAGTCAAAAATATAGCTTTTTGATAGTAACTATCAGCTGAGAAATTTTCCTCCTTTTTGCAGGGAGGACCCCTGCTTGCGACAGGGTCTCCCTGTGTAGTGTAGTTCAGGATGGCCTTGATCTCACTTGTATAGCCCAGGCTGGCCTCATGCACATAGCAATACTCCTGTCTTTGATGCCTGAGTGCTGGGATTACAGGTGTTTGCTACAGTGTTTGGCTTTCTACTTTTAAAGGTCCATGTTTTATTAAAAATTTCAAACATCTCTTAAGTGAAAAAATACAATACAATAATATAAAAATCCTTCATATTATCCTTGTGCAAAATGAAATACTTGATGTAAATTATATATTTATATTTGAAAGATCCTGTTCAATTTGATACGTGATTATGTGGCTCATGCATATTAAACATTAGATCTAAGTTCTAATTTCATTATTTTATTTATATTTTAAATTATAAGTTTGGTTTATTTATGCATTATATGAAATTGCTTACATGGTACCAGTTTAACTTAAATAAGTAGGTAATAAGTTGCCCAATATAGCAAAGTGAGAGTCCTTTATGATATAGATATATTTATATGCATAGCACAAGCACAGCAAGGATCCCCAAACATGTTCTTTTCCATGGAATTGAATTTCCCACTCATTCACAAAGTACTGATTTAATGTCTAAGCAAATTCTCCAACTTTGGGCAATGAAGTACTCAATGTGACGGCACGTACTTTCTAGGTTTGTTTATAATGTGTCAAAAGTTATGTGTGATGGCATGCACTAAGAAAAAAATCAGAGGGTTGTATCCAAAGAAAATGGACTACATTGTATGACATACTCTTAATGTTTTCAGATAAAAGTCTTATGAGTGTAAGACATAGACAAAAATCTCCAACAGTGCTTAATATCTAAGCCACAACTTTTAGCTTCAAAATTTAAATGGCTCTTAATATCCTGCCATTTTATAATAGTTGTGTCATTTACCAAAATCCATTAAAGATATCCTGTGGTTGATATTTTAGTATTTTTTCACTTAAAGATAAAGAAGACAATAAAAACAATGATACAAATTTAACAACAAGAGAATAGGAAATTAACAATGCTTATTATATTGCATAGTGTTAACGTCTAAGTAATTGCTCAGATTAGAAACTAAAGGCTTGCAAAATGGATCAATAATATAAACATAAGTCAATCCTTTCAATGAACTAATAGAAATCAGTAGTATAATTTTCTTAGCTATCTTAGCTGTGTGTGTGTGTGTGTGTGTGTGTGTGTGTGTGTATGTACTGGATGATACCATTGTGTCAACTTTAGAATGGAGAAGTTTAGAAATTTAGGGCCAGCCAAATAGCTCAGCTGATTAAAGAGCCTGCAAATAGGCACAGAGGCTGGGAGTTCGATCCCTGGGTCTACTGTGCCAGCCCCGCCCTGCACTGACATGGTGATTGAGACTGGGTATGGTGGTGAGTGCCTGTAATCCCAGCACTTGTGAGGCTGTAAACAGGAGAATCATTATGAATCCCATCTAGTAGTGAGACCCTGAACAGCCTGTAGACCCTTCACTAAAATATAGAATAAAAGAGGAAAAAAAAAAAAAAGAAAGAAGGAAAAATAAATTTAATTAAGCAGTTCAGCAGGGGTCCTGGGTCCTTGCTTTGTGAACTTCTTGAACCTGTGCAAGGGGAAGGCATAGAGATCATATGGTTGTGAAGCCTGCTTACTAGAAAAGGGAGGAAGAGAGGCTTGTTCTCCCACCACCCGTGTGCTCTTGTCCCTTTTGCTGTCTTCTGCTGCCTTGCATTGTTGCCCCTGTGCTATGCCACTCTTCCTTACGGCCAGATGTGTATGAAGTGAAACCTCCATTTAACTGTGAGTTAAGTAAACTTTTCCTTCCTTAATGGGGGCCAGGGAGATGGCTCAGTGGAAGGTAATTTCTCTCAGCAATGAGACAAAAGTAAGGGAGACCACATGCGCGCACACACACGCACACACACACACACACACACACACACTCTTTTCCTTTTATGTTTTGAAGAGAATAAAAAAGACAATAAATAATACAGAATTTCAAAACAAGATGATAGGAATTAACAAAATTTATTATATTGCACATTGCTATCTTCAAAGTAGTTGCTCAGATTACAAGATATAGGCTTGAAAAATTAATCAAATGATATAAGCACTGTTTCTTTCATTGAACTAATAGAGATTAGTACTTTAATTATTTTAGGGAACATATATTTCCCCTTCCTTCTTTAGTCCTTTCTTCCATTCCAGTTGTTCTTTCCTTTTGAGCAGCTTCTTTCCTTTTCATAGTATCTATTCTACTTTTTAGATCTTACTTGCTCTTTTAGTTTCTTATACGAGGTAGATGATATGAGTTTTACACATATAAGTCTGGTTTATTTCACTTATGAGTACAGTCTCTAGTTGCAGCTATATTCTTTTTGTATTTTAGGGAAGGATCTACCGGGTGTTCAGGGTCTCACTACTAGTTTGGATTCATAGTGATCAGCCTGTTTACAGGCTCCCAAGTGCTGGGATTACAGGTTGGCGCTATCACACCCAGTCTTAGTTTCATCTAGTTACCTATAAAATTATCTTTATAGCTGAGGAGCACTCTATTGTACAAATATACCACATCTGTTTTTAAAATCCATTCCTCAGTTGATGGGCATTTGGGTTGTTTCCAAGATTTAGCTGTTTCAAACTGTGTTGTTATAAATATGGGTGAACATATTTTGCTGAGGTATGATGTTTTTATTTCTTCTGGGAAAAGGTCCAGCAGGGGAATAGCTGGGTCAAATGGGACCTTGAATCCTAGTGTTTTGAAGAATTTCCACACTAATTTCCATAGTGGTTATACCAGTCTACACTTGCATCACCAGTGGAGAATGGTTCCTCTTTCCCCACAGCCTTGCCAGCATTTGTTAATGATTGATTTTTTGATGATAGTCATTCTTTCTAAAGAGAGACAGAATCTTAGTGTTGTTTTCATTTTGATTTCTCTAATAACCAATGATGTTGAAAAGTTTTCTTGTATTTATTTGACATCTGCATTTCTTCTTCTGAGAAGTATTCTATCTTCATCTCAGATGCCCATTCTTGGATTGAGTCTTTAAATTTGGAGGTGTGATTTTTTTTCAGTTCTTTATATGTTCTAGATAAAATTCATTTGTTTGTGAGACAGTTGGCTAGCATCTTTTTGTGCAAATGATTACTTGAGGTAAAAGTTTGAAATATGAGTAAAAATTTCCTATCATGCTAATACGTTTTATCTGAAACTGTGACAGCTACCTCTTCATTAAAATCCTTTTCTGCTTTGGGCATAACTACATATTTACATTATAATATTAACTTTATTTTGTTAAGTATAAGGTACAGTTGTATCCATAATTTTTACCATCATTTTCAAAACAATATTCCAAATTAATGTCAACAAAAATTTGGTCTCTCTTTCAAATGGTGTTAATCTAATTGATTTTTTTCTGCCACAATTGTCCTATAGTTTAAAAAAACCAGACATTCTTGTACTATGAGAACCATCAACTTACAATAGGAAACAACATAAGAGAATTAATAAATATTACACTTCAATAATAGAAGGATGTGGTTACCTACATTTTCTTAATTATTTCAGTGGATCTCTGTATTAGGTGTTATTAGCATCATTGTACATTTCTGGAAAACAAACTTAAATGACATTAAATCGTTTATCTGAAGTCACATATATGGGCAGTGGTAAGGTTAGAATGCAAATCTTAGTCCCTGAGATTTCTAACCTCTGCCAACCTGAAGCAGCTTTAGGAGCAATGGGAATGGGCACCTTTCTGTTCTCAGCTGTCAAAAATAGAAATTACTGTCATGAGTCAGAGTCTTATGAAAGTCTGGTAAAACATTGCTCTTGATTAATGTCCCCAGAATGAATACAACAGAGAGGTAATGATTCTGATGTCATTCCATTGTTTTTCCTTTTTCTTTAAAAATGTATTAATACATATTATTGTGCACAGTGATTACATTCCTGGTGGAGAGCAGATCCATGTATGCAACACGTATTAATATTTTTTCTATATTTTGCTTTCTGTATTCTCCTGTCTTCTATCTTTTGTTCCCCTTTGAACATTTTTTAAAAAATTTTATGTATTTGGTACAGAGTCTCACTATGCAGCTCAGACTCATAGTGATCTTCTTGTGTCAGCCTCCTGGCAATGGGATTACAGGCGTGCACCACCATGCCTGTTCTTGGTGGCTGGCTCAGCACGGCATGTGGTTCTAGGGATTGAACCTGGGTCCTAGCACTTGCCTAGGCAAGCACTTAGACTGCTGAGCTATCTCCATGGCCCTTCACTTCCAAAAGATCTTAAGCACTTTAATAATTTGAATAATGACATGCAATACATTTTCATAAATTGAACATAAACATATAGTAATATACTGTTACCCTACATTCTTTGACATTTACATTTGGTTTTGAATGCTCCTATGTGATAATTTGTGACAAGGAGGTACACAGAGTTCTAGGGACAAGTCAAATTTGTTTTGATGCAGGAGGTGAGTTATCTCTGTTCTTATTGCCATTGTAGAAATAAGCTTTAAAGATTGGTATTATCAATATTCAGAAATCTCTTCTCATACATCTGTCCACTTTTTCTTTCTCTCTCACATTTCCACTTAGCTCATTTACTTTTCTTCTCTACTGGTTGCATAATTTCCCTTTAGATCTCGTGTATTGCATTTAAATGTTACCTTATTTATTGTGAGTCTAATGCGTTGGATGATTTCATAGGATGATGTGTGCCCTGGCATATTATCTTGTTGAACTATTCAATTAAATATGATAATGTTGAGCACATTGACACTGTTAAACACTCAGGTAGATGAGCAATTCACTGTGAAGTGCAGAAATATTTTAAGTCATCTGCATCATTGTAAGCAATATTTATTTTTTATAAGTACTTCAGGCTTTTAGTGAATGATATATATTAGAAAAATAGTAAGGAATTAGAATATATGGATGAGCAAAGGCTGTCAAGGAAATTGTCATTTTAGCTGTTTCTTAGGCTATCCAAATAATAACATAAACAAAATAGTAATTTTTTTCTCCAATATTCAGAAAATAGTTTAAATTTACAGTCTATTATATTTTCTTACTTTATATATTGCATCATAGAGTGCAGACTTTTAAAAAAACTGTAATTTTCAGATGTTTTCTTCAAATACAATAATAATTAGTATTGCTCTATTACCTTTGGTATTATTTGTATGACAATTCCCTGTTTGGGGGAGTTAGACATGTACATGCCTCTTGAATTGTTTGGAGGATTTTTACCTGTCAAAGCAATACTTTAAATATTTGGGGACACAAACTAAAGGAGGTTACTGATCAATGGCATGTGCGTTATAACCATAGGTAAAGAATTCTTTAATTTTGTATTGAATTATTCTATTGATAAAGGCTTATTTCTGGCAATGGAGTGTTAGGACTACTTTTATTTTTATAGTATGATCTAGTAAGAAAAAAAAGGAAAGGAAATAGCTTGTTTAATAAATCATCATGTTTTAATCTAAAATATAGGATCAACAGCAACCCAGATAATATATCACTTTAGAAACTATAACACTTTAGAAACTCCTGTCTGGGTCAGTCTTCATCCAGAAATAATTGAGTTCATTAGCCTAAAACCAAAAGATGAAATAGTACAGGGTCAATGAAAAATAATTTATCTATGAAATGTGAAATACATCTGAGTAGTCACTGGTAGTCTCTGGCTTTTAGTAAAAATGGTACAAGCATAGAAGATTTAATTTTTATTATTATTATTATTATTATTATTTTATTTTATTTTATTTTATTTTTTTGCAGTACTGGGGATTGAACTTAGGACCCTGCGCTTGCCAGGCAAGTGCTTATTCTACTGAGCTATCTTCCTGGGCCTCTGAAATGTATATTTGAATGGAAATATTAAAGAACAATTTCAGGGAAGATGACAAAACAAATTAAGCATGTACTAATCTATGAAATACTTCAAGGAAGTTACATAGTTAAAATACATAGTTACATAGTTAAAAATTTGATAGCTCAAAGCAAAAAATTTTATTATATATGGTTGATACATAGTGTTACCTTGGAAATTTAGAACCTTAATTAAGAGACTCAGCAGCCCTGTAGCCTAGTGAGTAGAGGACATGCCCTGGGTTGCTGTTTACACCCTAGGATGTTATAATAGTTGATTCATTGTGTGAACTTGAGAAGTTTAGAAGTTTTAACTTAATAACTCACCGGGATTCAACACCCTCATTTTGTAAACAAACTGAGCTAGTGCAAGAGAAGGGCAGGGAGATGGTGTAAGTGGTACACTCCTAGGGCAGGTAGCCTGCTTACAATGTAAGGGAGGAAAGGAGCCTTGCTCTGTCCACCTCCATTTTTCTCTTGTTGCTCTCCAATCATGCTGCCTTGCCTTGGAGCTAGCTCACAGGCTGTGAGCTAAATAAACTTTTCCTCCTTTAACTTTGGGTGTAAGATATTTTGTCCCAGCAATGAGAGAAAAGTAATTAACACACATTCAGAATAGATAAAAAGAGACATAGATCTAGACACAACATCTAACAATGTTGAAATTATCAAATATTATTTCTTCAACAGAAGAATTAACATTTGCATAGAGAAATTAACCTAATAAAATTTAGGAAAGCAGCCTGGTAACACATTACCATTCTATGACATGATATTTATAAGTGACACTAGAGTGAAGACTACTCAATTTGAAAGGTGAAAGATGATGGTGTGAAAACTTCATCTACGACTGCTTTGGCATTAAGCTGTAAAAACAGGACAAATATAGGATTTTGTTATATAAGGTCTTAGAAGCTGTTTTCCTGTGTCTTCTCTTCAAGAAAAAAGGATCTTGATATTGTATGATAACTAACTGAATGATAAAGTACAATTAAAACTTAAAATATGGAGCATGATAGCAAATAATTGCAAATAACATTGAAATAATAGAAATTTCAACTATATCCTAATAGTGGCTGGGAACACAGATTCTAGGAATTCAAAATTAGATTAATTTCCTGGAGGGACTATTTCAAAATTTATTAGCTTGGCACTTGCCTTCTCTAATCCTCATATTGTTTCCTTAAGTAGAGATAAAACTGAAACCTACCAAGAAACAATAATTTAGTAATCAAATAATATATTTTAAGTGATATGCATAATTCCTCATTTTAATTATGATAATAGAATTTAGTGAAGACATTCAAGGATGTTTAAATTTCTTACATAGAATAGTGCAGTACTTGCATACAACCAAAGAACATCCATCTGTATATATTAAATCATCCCTGGATTACTTACGGCACCTAATGCAATATAATTGTTGTAATATGTTTTTAAGGAATAATAACAACGAAAAATGTCTGTAAATGTTCATTACAGATGGAGTTTTTTCCAAATACTTTTTATCTTCAATTGCTAAAATCTGTAGACATGGAATATATGTATAATAAGGGGTGACTGTAAATAACAATAATAATAATTAATATTGCAATAGTCATTGATGAAAACCAAGATTGCATTAGAAGAAATCAGCTAGAGCAGGGGTAGCAATGAAGTAAGTAACAAGGGCAAGATTTAAGACTTTATAAAATACTAAGCTTTTCTCTTTTGATATTAAAAATCAGATAAACTTATTGTACATGTTTCAGGTAAAATGAAAAAAAATAAAGTGGATATGATTATTATATCATAATTAAAGTTATCACGAAGTAAAGCACATGAAAATACTAAAGCAGAATTTAGTGCAGTAAAAAGGAGAAGAGGAAGGCAAGAACATATATAATCCAACCATTTGGAGAGGATGGGCCAGGAAGATGACAAATTTGGTACCAGCCTGGGCAATAGATTGACTTAGAGATATCCTGCCATAAAATAAAATTCTTTAGAAAGCTGGGGATTTAGCTCAGAGTAAAAGACCTGGGTTGAATCTTCAGTTACACAAACATGCACATGAAAAGGCATCAATATAAAGAATTATAAACTGGACATAAAAAGAATGAAGATAAAATATTTTTTAAAATATGCAACTTAAAAATTTGTACATAGATTAAAAGAAGCTTACAAAGTTCTAAATGTTATGTAAATGTGACCATTGTATTAATTTAGAGGAATATGTTTCAAATATTAATGAACCTGTGTGCATGGTTACTAAAGGAACATTGTGACAAATATGCCCCCAAAATATTTGAGGAACACTTTATTATAGGCAATGAAGGAAATTTTATAATATAGCTATTAACTTATATACTAAATTGTTTAAAGACTTACAAAATAATGGGTCATAACCTTTTGGATTACTTTTGTACAATAATCAATTAGGTTTACACTGGAAAAAATTAATTAACATGTAATTTCAGGACACGGACCTAGATAAATAGAAAATAAAATATCAAAGGAAGCTGTATTCCTTCTGTGAATTAAACACTCCTTGGCTGTTTCTCTTATTACATATGTCATCATGACAGTGACATGATATGTAGTCCTTATTTTGCCTCAGGTCTAATTTTGTATATTTTTAATGATGGAAACATTAATTTTATTTATATATGTTTTGCTCTGTGTATTCTGACCATAAAAAAAATTACTCTGTAACAATGTGTGAAGAAAGTGGACCATGTGCTCTGAAAAACCAGACTTAAAATTTTCAAATTTGTCATTCACCAAATTTAATTTTATGTATTAGAGAGTTATAGATGAGATAAGTTAAGAGATGTTGATGACTATTTGACAAATTTTGAAACAGACTCATCAAGGAAGGAAATGAATTTTTTCCCTAAAAATTAAGGTTAACTGCATTAAACGCCATAATGAGTTTTGACTGACACTCTTTCTGTAATTCTACCTAACAGTCTTTTAACTAAGTGCTGCTTTTATTTATTGTTTTGAGCAACTGGATGAAACTATTGCTTGATTTCACTTTCTTCATGTAGCTACAATTGGTGAAGCATATTAGATGTCTGAATTTGTATATATGTAGAAATTCAAAACATAAATATGTACAATAGATATCTATTGATTAGATATAATGCAAGTATTTATTACATAACACATGCTATAAAACACATGTATATATCATACATGTGTAATGCATATATCATCTATATTATATTTCATTTAATTATTTCCTTTCTTTTCATTCATTCTTTACACACACACACACATGCATGCGCATACATGTACTTATATTTTAAACTTTGTAAACTAGCCCATAAGTCATACTTTCTTTCTTTTTGTCTGTCTGCCTGCCTTCCTGCCTTCCTGTCTGTCTGTCTGTCTGTCTGTCTGTCTGTCTGTCTGACTGACTGTCTTTTCCGAGACAGGGTCTTGCTGTGTAGTTCCGGCTGGCCTTAAGCTCACTATGTAGCCCAGGTGAGTTCAAACTCTCAGCTATTCTCCTGGCTCATCTTCCTGAGCACCGAGATTATAGCAGTGTGCCACCACACCTATAATAGGACATATTTTTAAAAAAATATCTCAATTGAGATTATAATTTGCACGCCACAAATTCAGTAAATGAAAGTCATCCCTTGGGGCTGGGGAGATGGCTCAGTGGAATAAACACTTCCCTGGCAAGCACAAAAGCCTGGGTTCAATCCCTGGCTTTGCCAAAAACAAATTAAATAAATAAATAAAAAATGAAAAAAAAAGTCATCCTTTGATAAACACCAGTCTTTGCTTCTAACAACTTCTGCAGATGACTAAATGCACAAATCCTAAAGTCTTTTAAATAAAGTGGTCTAGTATTTACATATAACATGTTCATCCACCCATACACTATATATCATCTCTAGATTATTCACAAATTCCAATACAATATTACTGTTATAGAAATAGTTGTATTGTTTAGGGAATAGTGACCAGGAAGAAGCTTCACAGAAGCAAGTTTTCAACAATATCTTTGATCCATGATTGATGGTATCCATGGATAGGTGTAAACTGAGGAAACAGAGGTTGAACTGCATACAGTTCAATGGCTTTGGTCTATAGTTTTGTGAATTTACTTAACCTATTCAACTATGATATACTAAAGAACTTGGATTGTGTTTATTTTTTAATTATTTCTATGTTTCATTTTGAATGATTTCCTTCTTTATATTCTTTCTTTGGATGTCTTCAACTAAATTACTCATTCCTTTATTTTATTTTATAATATATAACTTGAAAATAATGTCATCTAGTGTATTTTTCACCTCAGACACTATAGTTTTCATGTATAGATGTTTCATTTGGGTCTTCTATATACCTTCATTTTAAGTTTTAAAAATTGTAATTACATGCAATAAAATTATAGTATCTTAGGGGACCGGGGAGATGGCTCAGTAGATGAAGCGCTTCCCTGGCAAGTGCAAGGGCCTGAGTTCAATCCCTGGTTCCTCAAAAAAAACAAAAACAAAAAAACTTTGTAATATCTTTCTAATTCTAACGTCAATTCTGCCTGTTTCAACTAGCTAAAATTTTTATCACGGTAGATCACATTTTCTTCATTATTTTCTTGCCTGATATTTTTAAATTGTATTCCCAGATATCAAATTTACCTTGCTGAAGGCCAAATATCTTGGCAGTTCTATACATTTGTTTTGTGGCAAAGTTGTTAAAAATATTTTATCCTTTGGGTTTTTTCAGGTTTAATACAAAAGAAGTGAGGGGTTTATTCATTAGTAGCTATATTAATTGAACAAACACTTTTACTTCCTCTACCCAATCCCTTATGTATTACTAGGTCTTTCCTACTTAACTATTGGGCACTATTTCTGGTCCTATATTCATGTCTTCATTATTGCAAGGATAAATAGTCCAGAAACATCCACAAGATATCTGCTCATATTTTCCTGTTCTATACATTTTCTCTTCTGTGATTCTCTTCTCTACAAACTCGAGCTGTATAATTTACTCTAGATTTATAATTCTTATTCGTATTTGACTCATTCCATCTATGTTCTTCCTTCCTGTACTGTGGCCTGAGAAATCTTTCAAGTCTATAAATTGAGGTGATCATAACACCCACCTCATTTGTTTTTGGTCGAGGATTACTATCCTCCCTTACATAAAGTCCATAATCTTCAAATTCTTTTATATGTATTGTCCAGTATTTTAGTGACTTCAGTCAAGAAGGTAAATTGTATCTCTTTTATTTTGTTTTGGCCAGACACAGAAGTCTTTTTATAGTTTTTACTTGTCCTGTTATTTAGCTAACATTAAATTGGATGACCAGGCAAGAAACACCTACAATTAATGAACATTTCTCAGTGTATTGATTATTACTTATTTATACTTGTACAAAAATGCATTTATGTATGAATGTATGTATGTATGTATTTAATACAGGGTCTCGCTACACAGATTGGACTCATAGTGATCCTCCTGTTTTCAGCCTCCCAAGTGCTGGGATTATA
This sequence comes from Octomys mimax, assembly GCA_002564305.1. Taxonomy (NCBI): domain Eukaryota; kingdom Metazoa; phylum Chordata; class Mammalia; order Rodentia; family Octodontidae; genus Octomys; species Octomys mimax. The sequence goes on along the minus strand of NDGM011255948.1, from coordinate 12,553 downwards.
GGCACGTTCCACTATGCCCAGACGCAGTTGCAGTCTCAGCATGCCCCAGGGGCGGGGCCAGCATGTCATGCAGGGGATCGAACCCTGGTCCCTGCATCTGCCTAAGAAGGCACTTTAATCTACTGAGCTATCTAGCTGGCCCATAAAAATGCATTTTTTAAAACATTTATTTATTTATTGTGTGTGGGGGGGCAGCTCAGCCCACCAGGGGGCGGGGCTGGCTGGCA
>NDGM011255943.1:16753-41517 GCA_002564305.1 Octomys mimax | reverse complement strand
CACACACACACACACACACACACACACACACACAATAAATAAATGTTTAAAAAAAATAAAAGAAAAAAAAACAATTATTAAAAAAAAAAAAAGGAACATTCAGTATGGTTGTACAAAGGAAAAATAGATCTTAACGTGCAGATCCATGATGATAAATGTGTTTGTACAGTTCAGAGCCATTAGGCTCTTGATATGGTCTTTCTGGAGTAATGGATAGGTCAGAAGTCAGGAGCCGCGGGCATCCAGCAAGCATCTGCCTCTGCCACCTCCTGGTGAGCAGGGTGGCAGGTAGCTGCTGCTTCTCAGACAGGTGCTCTCCACCCCACTCAAGCACAGCGACTCTGAGACTATCACCCTGGCACTCCATGACCCACCTTAAAGATCCCATTTACTGAGTATCTACCAAATCCTCTGGGAGGTCCACCAAGCCCTAGGGAAACTGCACAGTTTTAGTTTCTAGTGTACAGCAATGGACCTCTTTGTGTTAGTAATGTTTTTCCTTGTAACTCCTGGATACATTAAGAATGAAGTCCTTTCCAGGTTGACCTTAGGCCATGAACCAGACCAAGCAACTGTGAGTGAAATCCTTGTGAGTCACAGAACAAGGCCGTGTTACTGCTAAAGAAATTGTTTTAATGAAATGATCAGTATTACTTACATTTTTCTTTGAAAACTGAGAAGAAAAACCAGAAACTTTTTTAAAATGGGAAAAATGGGTATGGCCTTTCCTTGGTTTTAGCAAATTCTTTGAAAAGTAGTACTGTAAATATACTGAGGGGAAAGTGGTATATACACATGCATTTTAAAGCATTTGTCGAAGCAACATTATGCATACTGTAAAGTTCTGGAAATTATGCAAATGAGAATGATTTTCTGATCAAAGGTGAAAACTAAGCCTGTGTGTGTGTCTTGAAATAGCAGATTTAAATCCAAAGGCAGCTCTCTGCCCCTTACAACAGACTTCTGCTTTGGGTTTAATTCTGAATTGTTGGGGCATGCTGTTTAATTCAATTTATATTAGCCCTGCAACCAGGGATGGTGAAGCTGTTGGAGCTTTCAATGGTAACCAACAGCCTGCTGTGGTACGTGTGTCGTAAACTTGCCTTACACTTATGGGCCTGGGAACAAGGTCTCCTGGACACGCAACTGGGGCTCGAGTACTCTCTGGAAGGGTACCATGCCTGAGCCAGGCAAGTGCTATATGTCTAAGGATTCCTTGTGGCCAGACTTCTCAGCAAATATTTCACTAATATGCTTTTGTTTCACTCTGAAAATGTGGGAAAACCTGAGACCACCTCCTGTTTATGAGCCAGATGAAAACAAAAACCGAAATGCTACCAAACAGTACACATCATTTCAACTTCACATTTACTTGAAGTCTTAATACATCTTTTCAGAAATTTTAGGCACTATAAAAATACGATCCCATGAAGAACATGTCACATCAAAGGGAAAAAAGAAAGAAAATGAGAAAAAAAAACCCATCAGCTAAAAGCAAACATTTATTAGTGTAATTTTTAGTTGAAATGAGAAACCACACATTTATTCGTAGGGGCTGGAGCAACTGTCTTCAGCAAATACACTACAATTTTAAGAAAACAACTGTATATATTATTAGTGTGTTGGGTGCAAGGGAACATGCTATGAATAGAAAATAAGGTCAGAATAAGTGTCTTGCCATAAGACCTTTGAAGGCACTGTTCTGAAAACTTACGTACAGCTAAATGCACTGTTCACAGAGATTTGTTTTGACTCAATCATTGCCTCTAATCTTATTTTCTATTTCCAGAGTGTATTTAATAAAAGCGCAAATATCAAAGGATGGTCAACCAAAAATTTTTTTAAAAAAATTATAAAAAAAAGTTAATAAGTCACAAGATCAAATTGGGCGAAAGCTCGATGGGCTACTAGAAAGCAAGCTCAGGGGAAAGGCACAGTACCGTACGAGGGCACTGACTCTCTGGGGTCATTCTCTCCACATACCACCTGGCTGCCTGGACAAAGAGTGAAACGACAAAGCTTTCACTATAGTAATTGAATTCCCCTCCTGCTCCCGTTACCCAGCAACACCTGTGTGTCCAGCGCGGCGCCTACTTACTATGGTCAATGTAAAACGTGCGGCCATCCAGATGGATTCTTTCTTCCCAGCCAGGCTGGTATCCAGCGAAGGGGAGTGGAGAGAGCAAACATTAGTTAGCAGGTCTACTATCATAGGTACTGTTTAAAGTATCAAGGGAACTTTTCTTTTTTTTTTTTTATTTATTATTTTTTTTAATTTTTAAGATATATTTTAATTTTTTTAATGCTTCTCCTAAGGTACAGCTTTACAATAAACATAGATGGTACTGGTGACCCCGATAAGATCTACCCATACTCATACATCCCCTATCTCAGATGTACTCCCTGTATGATGAACAGGAAACGGGTGTTACCTGAAAAACTCCACATAGAACCTCAGCACACATGGAAGTTGAGTTTGCAAAGCTTATTTGGTTAAATAAATAGTACTACAGTGAGGGAGGAGGAGCAAGGCGAGTGAATATAAGCATGCTAGACACAGTGGCTCTATGTTAAGTGGCAACACACCACCACACTGGTATGCTCTGCCTTTAATTCTCACTATTAAAACTCAGGAACTGTTACATCCAGTGGGTCTGGGATCTTGGGTCCCCATATTCACTGTGGCTGAGTTTGTCTCTCTCTGATGCAGAAAGAGCAGGAAAGAGCAGAGCAAAAGACTAGTGCAAAGTAAAAGTAATTTTATTGTAGGTCTTGTAAGAGGTAAAGAGCTACTACGGGGAGCAGTGGGGCCCAGTGCTGGGCAGCACTGAATTTGGAGCTGCAATCCTATTTTATGGGACAGGGGCCCCAGCTCCACCTCCTGAGGGGCAAAATTGGTTGATTGGATACTGGGCTTTTTGATAATGGAAAGGCTCTTCTGCTTAAAGGACAACACAGACACACACAGACACACTCACACATATGCATCCCATTTAAAATTAGTCATAGCATCCAGCTTTGGTCCCTACCCTCCCACTTTCTTTATGGGCAGGTTGTGCAGGAGGATGCACAATGAGATTTCTCTCAAAATCCATTTGGACCAAAGAGCTCCACTCCCCAAAAGAAAACAAACTGGTAAAACATTAGATTTATAAATAGTCATCCACCAGGGAGAAAAAACTCAAAATATTTGCAGGTTAAGTGACTTCCTGTGATTACTTATGTCTTTTTTTTTTTTCTCCCACACTGTTGTCAGTATTTTTGTTTCCATGACTAACTCAACAAATGGATGGAACTCAGTGGTTGGTAACTTGTAAATATGTGCTGCTTAAACCATCACCCGCAGGGAACACCTCCTATGTGTCCTAGTTTGAAGTCTACCTTCCATTCAGTGGTTAGCAGTTCAGAAACTTCATTTTTCAAGTGCTGGTGTCACATACACTGCAGTGCAGTCTTGGCATCTCAGCACAAATTCTACCTTATTAACAAACACAGACCAAGGAGACCCCGGAAGCTTGTAGAAGAAGCTTGGAGAAGGAGAAGACTCACAGGCCCTCTCCATCAATACTGGGTGGATAAAAGAACGAGCACCTTTAGCCCATTCCATGCACTCCAGTATACTCACAGGAAGTGGGCCAAGGTCATTGGGGTTTAGAGATGCCTTTGACCGCATATGTACTGGAAATTTCAGGCGTGGGTCTTCCTGCAAGAAAAATGTTAAAGACAGAAGACATTAAGAAGGACTGTGTGTGCAGTTGTGGGTTCCTTCCCTGCTTGAGATGTTGCAATGAAGTTGTCTGCGCACAGTGTACAGGAAGGATCCCATCTCTATGTTTTTACAGAAAGCCTAGCTATCTCTCAAGTCTCTTCTCTTTACCTCGGGCTTAGTGAAGCAAAAGGGTATAAATATTTAAACAGAAGATCAACTAGCTTCCCAAGACTTTGAAAAGGTGACAGAGGAAAGGATACTCGCAGCGATTTACCATGGAAACCAGAACAAAAGTGCCAATGGTGCCCTTGCTGTACTCCAGATGTGAGGGGACAAGGCTTTGTAAATGCCCCTCTGGGTTCTGATATGTAGGCACAGCACCCCACCCGTGCTAAGTCCTTCTGCTTCTTCCTAAGCTAGGCAGGGGCTCTGGATCTGGTCTGCTGCCAAGTCATGTGGTTGCTCCTGAGAAAACCTGAGGTTCTGTAGGAATTCTTGTACTCAACTATGGAGTTTTACTGAGGTTCCCACCGAGTCCTGCACACTGGCTTCTCATTTATGTTTTAATATAAAAATTTATAGGACTTAATTGATATGCCTCATAAAATACCACAGAGAACCAAGAAAAGAGATATGTACTTATTATACCAGGAATCAAACTCAGGACTTCACAGTTGCCAAGCAGGCACTTATACTGTTGAGCTATCTCTCCAAGCCCTTCTGTTTCTTTACATGAAAAGAAGTATCAGAAATAATACAAATTTGGCCATAATGATGACGTAGAGTCTGGGAGCTGCCCCCATGAAAATATGATGTAATATGGATAATCCATATATTTAATCTCAAAAGATTAAAAAGTAACAAAACTTTGAAAAATTTGAGAAAAAATATGTCAATTAGAATAACATATTATCTACCCAAAAAACAAACACTTAAGACATTTGATGCCTGCTTAATGCAATTATTTTCCAGCCTCTGCTGCTGTCAAGTTTCTAACAAGTTTTGTTTCAACAATTCCTTGAGTCAACAGCATACTGTTGTACTCATGGATAAATTTTGGGAAATGATAAAAGTAAAAATATCACAAAAATAAAATTAACCTTTGCTTTCTGTTAACTATTGTAAACTTTTAATTGAAGAAATAAATCATCTTAGCAGTTTGTAATGATGTTGATCCTGAATCTAATCTATACTTAAAACTCTGAGAAGTGGTACAAAGTGAGTCCAATATTCTACAGTACAGTGAACAAATGAAGAAATACATTAAATATTTAGATAATCTGGTAAACATTTTTGACTGGCTAACTATAGATAGAGGAAAAGTTTGGGTTTTTTTTAAAATGAATTTAAGACAGGGTCTACAGGGTGTACAGGGTCTTACTACACACCTCGGACTTGTAATGATCCGCCTGTTTCAGGCCTCCCAAGCGCTGGGATTACAGGTGCGTGCCACCATACCCAGTCTCAATCACCATCTCAGCATGCCCTGGGGGGCAGGGCTGGCACAGCACTCCAGGGATCGAACCCTGACCACTGTGCTCTGCCTAAGCAGGTGCCTTAGCCCACTGAGCTGTCTGGTTGGCCCTAGAGGAAATGTTTAAAAGCATCAAAATGCACAAAAGCTGCCCAATCAATTCTAACTCTAGGCAAGACCAGGTAAGAGCACAGCTATCAAGAGACCTTTGGTGCCCCGTGTAGCCAATGACCACACCAGGTTTAGAGAAAGCACCAGGACAGCCGCTGCCCAAAAGGAGGCAGGGAATGTGCAAAGTCAGTGGTATTTTAGAATTACAGTCAATCATGCATCTTTGGTAAAACTCTGGTGATTCAGAGAGACAGAGAAAAAAAGCTAAGATTAAAGAAGAGGGATAGGGAATAGGGCTAACAAGAAATATGGCACAAGTTCAGTTTCACTGGTGTGCTAACATGGGCTTGCACAGGGCTTCACAGGATGGAAGGGCCAGAGGCCCCTAGGGGGCATATCATTTTATTTTACCAACATCAATCAAAATAATGACAGCTGCTGCCATAAACTACACCCTGACGGCTCTCTGGTAGCTGCCGAAATCACTATGAGTCTCCTAAACCACCCAAGGAGGTTAGCACCCTCACAGCTGATGCCATTGGACCATGGTGGTGAACCTATGGTATGCGTGCCGCAGCTGCCTATGTTACCATTGACAGCTCTAAAAGGTTCACCATCCCTGCAGCAGGAGGGGGCTGTCAAGGACTAGAGGTAGTTATGGACTACTTTAGGGATGTCGCATAGGATATGAATTTCAATGAATGCGATATGGAAACATACTTGGTTGCTTCTCCCCTTATTCTAGTAAGGACAATGGATAATCAATTTATTCCCTTAATTAGTAAAAAAAAAAATGAACTGAGTGTATAAAGATGAGTATTTTCTAAAAAGGATTTCCTACTTTAACAAAATGTAAAATATGAGAATATTGATTGATTTTTTTAAAAACAGCAGTGCTTTATCCTTTTTACTTTCAATCCAGGAAGAGACTAGCAATCATGGCTAGTCTCCAATCAATTTTATTATCTTGAACTTGAGTAGAATTGCGAAGCTGCAACCTGACTAAGGTATAACCCTTTTTTTCTTCCAAAACTATGCTTTGAGCCACTCCATGGGAAGCTGGCAGTCTCTAGCACTCATTCTCTGCCAGCCTGACTCGAGCGGAGACAAAACAAAGCCACTAAAAAAAAAAAAAAAAGTATGCAACGGAGTACTACTCGGCCGTAAAGAACAAACTTGAGACACTACTAGGTGAGTGGATGCAACTGAGACCACACTTAGAGGTGAATTAACTCAGACTTGCACGGGGAAACACGGCATTGTCTCCCTGGTGTGGGAAACTGGAAGAGCGGATGACGAGCAAAATGTACAACAGGTATTGGGAAGGGGAAAGGAATTGTTCAAGTAGAAGGAGAAACTAGGGTGGGGGGCACGGGAAAGGAAGGAAGGGGAAAGGGAAAAATACAAGGTAGTTATACTATTAGTGTTTCTTAGTTCATTGAAAAGTTTGTGTTCCAATCATTTGGAGAATTTCTGATGCCACATTTTAAACTCTGACTAACCACTTTGAAGAAAACAATATGCGATGTATGAACTATTGTTATTCTATCATTTTGTTATGAAATTTTATTTTAATTTTTCCATAAAATTAAACGAAGGTGGCTAGGCATTCGTTTCCAAACAGACTACAGGCATGCTGTGCGCCTCCTTTGTACAAAGAGATAAACGGGTCTCACGAATGCAGTTGGAATGGAATCTTACTCTATCGACATGCAGAGGGAAATGGCCCGAATGTCTCCTACTTCTGGTTAGTGTAAGAATGAACAGCATCCAAGCTGGAACAGGAAGCATTGTTTTCTTCATTCTTAACCTGCCCTACCTGTTTGGTTCTTTTACTATTTTAATGTTCAAGCCTAAAGCATCTAGCTGTAAGCTGCCTTCACATTTATTGTTTTTAAAAACTAAGCAAACCCCCCAAACCAACCTGAAACAGATTTTAAACCCGAACGGCTCCCCGCTCCCCTCCATACTTCTGTGGAGAGGCACACGCAATCTAGAGAGCGTCTTCCACGCTGAGATTCTGGGCAAGGCTGTGTTTACAGGAGATAACACAGCTGCGGCAGCACATGGGAGTTTACTCAGAAGGGCAGCAACTTGGGGGATTTCCAGCTGTTGCCTCTGGGATCTTCAACAGGAGCAGTTGCTGCAGCAGCCGCCACAATAAAATGTTTTTACAACTGAAACTTCTAGAGCGAATAAGTCAGTAACAAGTATCTGGGTAGAAAGGACTCCTAAAAGTTAAAACTGGGTTTCATTCAACAACAATGCTGGGCATAAGGAAAGCCAGTGCTATTTAAAATAAAATCTGCCCAGTTGCAATTACACTGCAGTTGTGGCGTGAAAGGCTGTGAAAAGGTTAGGGGATTTGATTACTAAGCTAGTTCAAATTACTCAAATCGTAGCTTATATTGGCAAGCCACAGTGGCTCCGTACGCTAATCCATCTATGTTTGAATATTTATCCCGTTTCTGGGGCTCTGATTTCTGGCTGAGGATATGAAAGCACAGCAGCAGTATGGGAAGGGGGAACACCTGTAGGGCAGTCACTGGTTCTTTGCCAATGGCAAAAAAAAGACCTAAAATCAATCTTTGTTACTCTATTTTGCAAAGAGCTGCCTGTTTCTCATTCTTATCTGGCCCACAAACCTGTAATACGATCTCAGACTAAAAGGTGAGTCAGACAAACCTCTGTGTCATTAGATGCTTTAGAAGTAGTTATCAGTTTACCAAATGAATGTCATCAGATCTCAATGATAAGTGCTCTTGGCAGGTCAGTAAATTCCCTTACTACAAATAGGAAGAGCTTTTAGAGGGGTGCTCAGTAAGGAGTGTTTGGAAATGTGGGGAGCATTTTTGGTTATCAGTGTGTTGGTGAAGGGAGTGATGGCAGCTATTAGCATTCAGTGCTAGGAGCCAAGGATGTGAAGCATTCCACAGGAGAAGGCCTGGGCAGGCGGCCCCAAGGGCCAGGAATGTCCTCATGGGTTGGATGGACGTGCTGCATCACGGTCCCTAGGATCTAAGGGAGCACCCTCCGAATAATTCTCAAGGAACAAGATTAACATTCCTGAAGGACCAAGTATAAATGACTGCCCATATCACCTAAGTATGGGCTTTCTCCTTAACATATATTGCTGTCCCAGGAACTATCTGGACATACGAGGGGTCCATCACTAGAAAGGGGAATTTAAACTGCAAGTTCATATTTGATCCCACACTGACAAACTTGGGCCTGGGACAAATGTCTAAAACTTAACCGGGTTTCATATAACATCAGTTCTAATAAGTGGCACAAATGATGGGCCTCAGCTAATCTGTGAGCTAACTCTACCCAGACAATTGGATAGGAAACAAACAACCTGAAGCACCCAAACAAGCCAATGATAATAGAACCCATTTGAGTTCAGTTGTAGGCCTAGAGATTATACATTAGGGAAATACCAGCAGACTTTTAAAAGAACTATATGTTACCTTGAAAAAGCCACCACTGATTCAGCTAAAAAAATATCTGATAGAGGAATATAAAGATACACACATTCACCCTCACTTCATCTCGTTTTGCCCAAGTTAGTATAACACACAGACCTTTTCTCACTCATGAATTAGGAGCACAGAGAAGTGCAGCAGGACAGGAAAGATAGTTTATGACAAAATATTGAGAAGAGCAATCAGGTTTTATAACCAAGTCATTCAATACATTTCAACCAAGTCATACAATACACAAAGGAATGAAAATGTTTAACCACTAAAAAAAGTGACAGATCAAATAAGGGAGGTCTGTCAATAAAGATGCAGAGAAATGGGTAAAGACAAAATATAGTTAGAAAAATTATAATTCCATGTCACATGGCAACAGCACGAGATGTGAGGTAGTAACATCAAAATCCTAGCAACATGGAGCGCCTCCCGCTTTCCTACTTTGGCAGCTGCCAAAACGAGCCCTCTCTAGGAGTTCTGTGAGGCATGCAGGCCACACTGAGACCAGCACCCTGACCTCCGGGCTCTGTCCCCACGCAGCAGCCCACGAGCCCGAGACCCCCAAGAGTCGGCCTCCAGGCCACTCCTCTCCAAGAAATGAGCGCTGAGGATGGGAAGCGAGAGAGTGATGCCAGACCTCCAGGTGAAATGGTGCCAAAGAAAAGCAGCAGCAGCCTTACCCATGTCGTAGTCTTTGTGTTATGGTCAATGAAGAAGGGCCGGCCGTTTGGAGCTATCCTCATTTCCCAGCCAGGTGGCAGGAAGCTCTGTGTGACTTTGTGTTGTGGTTTGGGGGAGTTGTAGGGTGATGGCTGTGGGGACTGTGGATTGGAAAGGGTATCTTTCACAGCCCGGCGTATGGGTGAATCCTTGGCACCCTAAGGAATAATAATGCGCATTAGAACTCTTCGCCATGTGCTATTATTCCACTGGGTCAAAATGTATCTGGGTACCATAAAACGCTCCTCCGTAGAGATGGACACAGTAGGAGCTCCTAAAAACTCTCTTCACTCATTTTCTTTTAAATCAGTCTAGCTTTATATTTTTTGTTTGTCTACAAACATACTCCTTGGTTGTTGGTTAAACGCACAACATTAAATACTTAGAACTACCGATATTTGGTAGCCACTGGGTATGTATCAGAAACACAACAGTATTAATATGATTATATAAATACACAATACTATATTAAGCATTAAGGGTAGGGATTTTACAGAGTGGAGAAAATGTGTCCTTGCTCTTAACGAGCTCACAGTCTAATAAAGAATAGATTGGCAAATTTTAGAGCACAGAAACTAAAACCTCCAATGATCAAGGTAACTGCCTGGCATAATGTAGTTGTTACCCAAAACATTTACAGCAGAGTCTGCAAAAGCAATCACCTATTCCTGCTTAGCAGCCACTTGACCAAAGCAAGAAAGAACCCACAGCCACCGCTAGGGCACCGCTAGTCAGGTTTAGAACTTCAAATGTTTACTCTCTGGCTGTTTTAACTCTGACATTTGTGATGTTCAGGATCGGCACTAAAACAACACAAACAGAAGAGCGCACAAGCAGATGTCCAGCAATGATTTAAGGATAAAGATATGCATCAGAGACATGGACGCTCATACAGTGAAAGTTCCTAAGGTCAACGAAAAAAAAATGATCAAAGCAACAGCTATGTTTGAAAACTCAATATAAGCACTGGTATTGGAAAGAGTTATTATGCAGCTCTAATGAGAGAACAGGCAATAAGGAGCAAAACACAACAAGAATGGAAAAGTTCTGAAAAGAGAGTGCCCACATCCAGCACGGGTTACCACGCACGGCGTCAGCCACATGAGAATGAAATTGTGAGAGTCCCGGATGTTATCTGGGCTAGACAGAGAAGCACGCGGGGAGTCTGCACAGAGCAACCCTCACCAGAACACACGACTGATCAGAGGGGAGGTGGCTGCAGAACTGGAGTCCACGTTACGAGAGAAGAGAGAAAGAATGAGGAGAAGCCACAGGACAGTGGTGACCCTGGGTAGATGTGGTAGCCTTCTCACCTCCAGTGGGGCAGATAAAGTTACTGTTGGCGAGCTGAGGCTACGAGGCCGGCGGATCTGAGGCTCGATTAGGTGGTTGTTACTGTTTGTGGCTGATCCGGAGGCACCATCTTCTGCAAGCTATTTTGAAGGCAAAAACAAGTTAGCTTCATATGAGGATCTGTGTGTGTGTGTGTGTGTGTGTGTGTGTGTGTGTGGTTAGGAGTGTGAACCCAAACAACACACACAGCAGTAATAAGAGGTCTGGCCTATTTAAAGCCTGGAGGAAATAATTAAACATAATAATGGGGGGAAAGGACGGGGAAACACATTCAAGAGATCAAAAATGAATCACCGGCCTGCATAAAACAAGCTTTGGAAAAAAGAGGAGCAGAAGCTATGCACTGGAGTAGGCTCCACTCTGAAAATACCTTTCATATCACACTTTAAAAACATGTGACCAAGGCCTGGGGTTTAGCTCAGGTGTAAAGTGCTAACCTAACAAATTCAAACCCCAGCACCATACACACACACACACACACACACACACACACACACCCAAAGTGAAACAAAATAAAATAAAATAAGAAATTAAAATGTATCCAAGGCCAAACTGGTTTGAAGCCCAAGTCTTCCAAAGGCAAGTATTACACTTAAAAGAATGCAAGCGGTTCTTCAACAACTTTTTAAAACGTGAGTCCTTCTGAGCAGTGCATAAGCATTGGGAATACCAGGATGTAGGTCAGATCCACCCGGGCTGCTGCAGCCTGTGGTTCTAGGTTGGATGGCAATCTTCATACCTGCATGATCGGTCGAGTCCAAGTTGTGGTTCGATTGTTATGATTGACATAGTATGTACGTCCCTTAGCATCTTTTCTTTCTTCCCAGCCTGAAGGTAGGCCCGGCGTGGTATGTACATAGGCCACTGATGGCTGTTTGTGCAAGAAATCATTATTATTTAACAACTAGCATTGTTTCCTGATTAGCTTAAAAAAGTTACATACACCTAGATAATTATCATTTACGGACAAAGTAGGTTACGTACAGAAAACATTTCAATGAGTATCTCAAAGACACCAATAGAGTTCCCGGAGCTTCAACTCTACTGAGATGAATTCCTCAGCTGCAGGATCCACATTCTTAACTCACCTCTCAGACCCTGAGCTCTTAAACAGAGTCATTGTTAAGGTGACGGTAAGGAGAGAGAAAAATATGACAATCTGTTCTAACATATGACAATCTGTTACTAAATGTCACTACCAAACCACGTAGAGCTGAAAGGTATTTCAAATTGCAATGTTGCTGTCCATGAGGAAACTCTCTGGATACTTTTCTTTCTTCAAACCACAGAGATGCTTCTCTAGGTTGGTCCTATATTCTTCCATCAACTCAGGGGCCCCATACACAGCAGCTCTCAGGGCAAAATAAAAACCAAACTAAAAGTTTCTCTACTTTGGCACTATCACTCCCACAGTAACACAGAACCCTGAGGAGCCCCAGCCTGGCTACCTGATGAGAAGTCCCATAGAGCCTTGCAGCTTAGCCCAGGCTAGGAATACGGAGTCCATTTGTGAGGTGGCCTAACAAACCACATGTGGTTTGGAGGAAGAATTCCTAAGACACTTTTGCTTGTAAGAAGTAGCTTGAGAAATACAGTACAGATGGAGAAAGGCAGGGCCAACAAGGATGGGTCATGAGGTGAGGAGATGCACAGAGCCAGGCTCCTGGGAGACTGTGAAAGGAATGGGCACCTGGTTGTTGAATATTGATGGGAATATTCAATAAGAGCAGAAACGTCAGCTAACAAGCGCCCAGGTGGGACTCTGCTGCTCTGACCTCCTTGAGCCCCCAGGTATCCTAGCAGGCATACTCTCTCTGGATCAGACTTAGGCTGCACATCTCTTACCCAACTGCTTCCTCCTGTATCCCACCTTTTCTGGTCACTATTACCAATGTGCCTTGATAAAGAACGTTTCAGGCCAGAGCCATTTGGTGGCTCTCAGGAAAGCTTGGATAAGTTTGCTACAAGGAGATTATATTCAAAAAAGCATCTAAGGAGGCTCTGGAGTCTGCTTCACAAGCTTAACATCACACTCCAAAGAAAAATTAACATCATCACTATTTGGGAAGCCACTGACTCACTGGTGAGTTCTACACCATGTTTACCAAGCAAGGGAAGATTATCTGTAAGATACCTTTCAGCTAAAAACATTGTGACTGTTTTCTTGACATTTTCCCAGATAAGTCCTAAAGTTGCTCCCCAGAAAATTCCAGAATTGACCCCGAGGGCCTCCTGAATCTAGATGGGAAGATTCAACAAAAGCAGAAACGCTAGCTGGCAGCCTGCATCCCTTCACAACCACAGAGTCAGATGGATTAATGCACAGCCTGAACAAGCTCTTCCTCCTTTATGGCACCAATTCAAAGGTCTGCCTTCAAGCTACCTCTACCTGAACACCTATGCTGACCAACCGCATGAGCGACCTGAGCCAGAACCTGCGTCAGCTGTCTGTCTGCATTTGTGACAAAGGGTGTACTATGGTTTGACCTACTACGGCTTAGTCAAAAATGTTCTGATTCAGTGGAATACTAAGTGGATTTATTACTTTTCTTCCTCCTTGCGGAGTTATTTTGTGGGGAAAGGCAATTTGATATGCTCGCAGGATACCCAGTTCCAGAAACCTCAAGATTATTTTTATAGTTACTGCATCCATGAAAAGGATATTTATGAGGCAACTGGTAAGTTAAAATAACTCAGCTGTGCTATGGCCAGTCTCAGAATTCATAAGCTGTGGGGAATCCCAGCAACCAGGGTACTTTCACAGATCTGTAGTTAATAGATCTAATAGATTTATGGAAAATTAGAACTGCAGCAGAGAGAACACTGAATTTGATTAAAATGTTCATTCTTTCTTCTATAGAGAATTGAACCAGCAACCTGTAATTTAGCTGTATTTATGCAAGATGGTATTATTAAAATGTTCCTTTACAGCATCCTCTCCAAATGAGCATGTAGAACAACCTGTGCCAAGGATGCCATTTGTGACTCACAAAACTGCCTCCCACTGCACATGGCCAGAGAGAGCAGCAGGCCTTGAGTTCCACGCAGAGCGCGTCCTGGGCTGAGTCGGGCTTCTACTGCTGCCTGCATACCGCCGTGCCCCTGGTCACTGCAAGACACAGCTAGGCAATGAAAAGCCAAACCAAAACTTGTTGGGCCGGCGAGGTAGCTCAGCAGCCTGCAGTGAGACTCTGTACCAAATACATTAGAAAAAAAGAAGGATCCAAACTAAAGCTTTTTGGTTAGCTTAATATTCTGTAGATTTTTCTCTGTAGACCAAATACATTATACTGTGCCTTACAATGTCAAATAGTCATTAACTATAACTTTATGATGGTTGTTGCTTTCATTAAAATGAAGAACTCAAGTATGTTTAAACTGAAAAGATTTCAATATGATTTTATAAAAAACTTTAACAGAGACAATCACAGATTCTCTAAGACTTGCTCAAACTCTGTCATGGTGGTACCTTAATATATTTTTAGAATTCACAAAACAAAGATCAAAGGGCCTGTGTTGCCCCTCTCCTGATAGCGTAGAGGGCGGGCTCTGGCTTAGCCTGCCTGAAAGTGACACCAGTGTATTTACTTGCTATAAATCACAGCTGTAGTTCCTCAGGAGAGAATTGGGCCTCACACTGTCCTAAAGGAAAAGCACAATATGGAAAGACACACTGGGATGGTTCCTGCAACCCTGTGTGCAATGCCTCTATGCCCTTCAGCATGAAGGGCATAAATTACATAAATTGTGGTGCGTTCACATCACTATTAAATACTAACAAGTTCCAGAAGAATGGATACAAGTTTTTTTTACAAGTTAAAAAAAAAAGTCAATTTACTAAAGATTATGTATACAACATGCTGCTTTAAAAACATAAAACAACATATGTGCCTTGAGCACAAAGGAGCCCTGGACAAAACAGAAACAGGAACGAGCCAGCCTACCCCAGGGCACCCCACCCTACGGACACATTCTGTGTGGGGTGATGGGAAGCAGCGCTGGAGAGTGTCAGAGAGAAGCAACAGACAAACAAACAAATAGAAAATATGAGAGAAGGTAAAACTGGCAAAGAGAAAGCCCAGGGAAGAGATGGTGAGGATCAACCACAAGGTGAAAGTGGGTGAAATCCTTAGAAACTACTGTGGCTAGGTCTTTCAGAAACAAAAACCAAACCCAGCCCATAATTTCATTCTTTGGTGTGGGAAAGGAAAGCATGGGGAAGAAGAAAAGGAGTCTCCATAGTTCCCGAGCCAGATGGGTCTCACTCAGACGGAGCACCCTGTTCTGCCAGTGGCTCGTGCCATGGAGGCTGGCACTACACTGATGGGAGATTAATCTGTCATTTCTGATCACCAGCTATCACTGTTCTCAAGTTAAAATAGGTTGTTTGGCTAACAAAGTACAAAACTGGTTGATACATAAAAGGATGTTCATCAGCATAGAGGAATAATAAAATCATCTCATGAAAAGATCTTTTTATTTTCCAGCTTGCTTCATTATTATCGTGGAAATTACTGGCAGCAGTAGGAATAAGCTAGTTCATGTAGAAGTCTTTGAATTCTACTGAAGGCTAAGCCTGGCTCATCCTGTATACAGCAGGACATTCACAAAAACCACAGCACCTCAATACCTTCAATTGCACTGATTGCCAATTTGATTTTTCTTTATACAAAGCTAAGCACTAAATTCTGACACTGTATCTAAATTATTCCTTTACATCATCAACATCCTTCAGAAAATCAGCTATTGTATGTGCAGTTAACTCTATTCACAAAGTAATAAGCAGTTATAGTAAAAGCAACAAAAGTGAAACAATAAGGAAAATTCTTCAATTAGCTGTCACACTCAAAGCATATACTAGGCTCACCTGATTTCAGGGATCAAGGAGAACACACAGAATACAGAGCCAAAGCTAAGTTACCCATAAATATGAATACTATAAATTATTCAACACATCAAACAGAAGAGTAATTGATACTTGGCTTAAGTATTTTTCTGGGCCATTTAAATATTTTAATTATGCTTCCTCATCTTGGCCCTTGTTCTACCACATGTCCACTCCTGTGAGTCAAGCACCCGGTGGGAGAGAAAGGTCACTGGTTCATGCGGAGACACAGAGAAAGTCTAGTCTCCTGTTAAAAAAAATGTGGTATGGGAGACCAAGAGGACAGTCCAACACGGGGCCCAAGCTAGACTCTCACGAGATTCCTATGGCTTTGCTGGTTAGCCTCCAACCATGGCATTTAAACCAAGTATCCTAACAACAAGGAAACACAGAAGTACAAAATGCTAAAAGGTAAACCTATATTCTAAATGATCAAATTAAACACACTTAACCAAAGCATGATGCTATTCCAAATAAATCTATATGGTACTAAAAATTATTTCATTTTACTTGGTGCCTTGCAACAATCTGAAAATAAGTTTAAAACAGTAAATATGTGCCCCTCTGTAGCACAAAGAAGCCAACCTTAATTTCAAGAAGGGAGAGAGCGGATTCAGCATTAATCAAGACATTACACCACCCCATCGATCTTTGCCTTTAATGTCTGATAAAACATGTCATTACCGTTGGCTCCTCACCACCTGTGACAGTTGATGACCGCGCTCTCCTAGTTGGGGTACTGGGCTGTTAAATGATAACTGATGTCAGTGATACGTATCAAGGGGTGAACCCACGGCTGAGTGAATCAGGAATCATGGCTGTGGCAGCACCGGATGGCAGCAACATGAGATCACAATCCCCGGCATTTAGTACAAAGATGAGCAGGCAATGGGTCACCAGCGGCCCAAGAGAGACAGGGTCCCCCACCAGTCAGTATGCTGCCCCAGTGAGGGCTGTGCCCCTTATGCGGGTGAATAACAACACCCTCACCACAGTGAGACATCTTACGAGACAAAAATGGGAAGCCAGTTAGCTTTGCCCCCACTGTCCAAGAACAGCATATTCATAAAGCTGACAAAACTCAGTAAAAGGCCCCTGGTGACCCATGAGCTCAGAGCATGGTACGGTAGCGGAGCAGAAGGAGGGATCACCACTTGTATGAAAATTAGCTATTGGGCAAAGAAAATGAACAATGATTTTGAAAAGGAAAGGAAGTGCCCTTAATTCATCAAGGCAATCGCAGCATCATTAGGCTCAGGAGGGATCCACCCATTCATTATCAGTGCTCCTGCATGGCGGGCAGCCTGCGCTGACCCCTCCCAGGAAAGACAGTCTCTTCAAGCTTACTGCTAACCACTCCGCTCTGTGCAGATCACACCTGACCCACTACCTGACTGTACTCTCATTCATTCATTTTGAAACATGATAATCTAAAACATTGGCAAAAATACCCTTTAAAGCAGGTAAAAATGTGAAGGACCAGAAAGATTGGTCCTGGTTTCAAAGACTTTATTTTTATTTTTATTTATTTATTTTTTTGGTGGAACCGGGGATTGAACTCAGGCCCTTGTGCTTGCCAGGCCTTTTTGAGCCATCTCCCCAGCCCCTCAAAGACTTTAAGTACACTCTTCCCACCCCTAAATTCATACATAATAATGTGAAAAAATAATTAGTATTTGTAGCAATAAAAAAACTAGTCAAAGTTAAATATAAAGTTGAACAGGCACACCAAACATTTCCCAAGGCCGTGCCGCTGCGCTTTCTAATCTGAATGTTCATTTTTATATACACTGGATATTATTAAACCTTCTGCCACTTTTGTGTCTGCTGACAGTTATCACAACTGTGGGAGAGTGAGAATAAGTTATAGCCAATTCTTTACTTGTAGAGCTGCCTTTAAAGAGTGAGAGAGTGCAGCAGCTTTGTGGAGCTGAGAATTTAGGCTGCTGGTAGTAGAAAGGGGCATGAGGCTGTGTGCCAAGAATTCTTCCTGCTTTCAAGGACCAGTGAGATTTCAGAGTCCAGCTCTCTGGAGCACAGCTCCAGTGACTGAACGAAGTCCAAGAATTATAAATGTCCAAGCGGTTTCAGGCAGGTAAGGTCCAAATTTGGGTGAAAAACTAAGGCAGTGAGGTGTTCAGCATTTCAGAGACCTGGTCGCAGTAACAACTCTGTCTTGAAAACCTACGCTCCTTGAGCAATTTGCTAGGAACTTTTTTTAAGGTCTCATTTATTTGTTAAACAGATGTATGCAGGAAAAACTCTTTTCTTAGAAGCCCCGACAATTTCACATCAAAGCTAAAAAGCCAGCTGATAACTGGATATGAACATGGGTTACCGGTGGTAGGTGGGCTTGCTCTGCGACCGTGTCAGTGACACTGCAGGACCGTAACCTGGAGGAGGGTTCTCTCTGCTGGATGGAAAGAAAAGACAGCAGGTGTCAAGAGGCATATTCCTAGAGTCTCACTGGTTTAATAATAAAAAAAAGCATCACATAATCCTATGCACTGCTTTTATTTTTAAAGTATTGTGGTTGAACCTCAGATTTTCACACTGAACTGTGTCTAGTCTAGTCCTCTTTTAGTATTCGTTTTGAGACAAGGTCTCAAACTCACAATCTTCCTGCCTCAGCCTCCTATAGTGCTGAGATGACAGGTGTATACCACAAGGCCCAGCTCTATGAGCTACTTCTGATGTTAGAAGGTAATTAAATGAATGACTTTTTTCAGAGCAGTGAGAGTCAAGCTATCCTTTGTTTCAATTCATAGTACTTTCACCAGGCTAGCATTTTGAATGGATCTTAGAATTAGCAACAAAAACAAGAGACCAGGTGCAATGATGCACACCTGAATATGGGCACTTTTGAGAGGCTGAGGCAGGGGGTCACAAATTTGAGCCATACCTTTGAGGCCCCATCTTAAAATATAACAAAAGGGGTGAGGATCTAGCTCAGTGAAAGGGCCTTGAGTCAAATCCATAGTACTGGAAAATAATAGGGGTGGTGGGGAGGGATGGGGATGGGGACCGAAACTCCTGACAATTGGACAAGCCTCATTCAAGAGCTACTTTCCTACCACCAATCAGAAGCGAGCAGTCTTCTATTCTGTTTAGGAAGTCAGCTCTAGGGACTGTTTTTTTTTTTTTTTGTTGGTGGAACTGGGGACTGAACTCAGGCCCTTGCACTTGCCATGGAAGTGCTTATTCTACTGAGCCATCTCCCTGGTCCCGGATATTTCAACATGATCAGAATAGAGAAGAAAGCAAGAACAATGATCTATCTATCTATCTATCTATCTATTTTCAACACTTATTGATTACCACAGTTGATAAAGAATTAGTTGGATTCTATCCCTAACAAAATTCAGAAATCATCCTGCACTACTTCCGAAAGAGGGTTTCTATAAAGCTCCTGAGTGGAGTTGATATAGCATAGAAAAAGAATGAAAATAGTGAGGCTCATCTAAAAACAGACAAGTGTGCAATGTACACTATGCCTCTCACTTGTTGGTATTCTATGTGATAGAACAGATCTGAACAGAAATCCCAGACAGAAGTTAGAGGTCTCCTTATTAATAGGCTGATGCATGTAAGTAGTGTGTACTAGTACACAGTTTTTAACGATCTGCAGTAACAAGTAAAATGAGATCATGTCTGAGAACAACTCTGCAGTGAAGATGGGAACCTACTCATGGGCAATTCTGGGTCCACACTACTGTCCTTGAATACAGAGGGCCCTAAGCAGCAAAACTGGAGCAGGTTCCTTAGCCATTTTAACAGTTAACACAATCTGGAAAATAATACAGTACTTGCACTTGGGCCTTAGGGATATTTTATGCTTCTGGAGTAATTAAATGCAATAGCTCCCTGTGCAAATAACTAGAACTATTAATTTAATATTAATGCTGATGAAAATTACACTTTTTTTTTCACTTGGTTGACTAAAGCTATATAATTGCCATGGTTTCTGTCATTCTTTTATAATTTTGAAATATATGGCTTCATTGCTTATATAGTTTCCATAGCAACAATTTTACCAATGCAAATCAGCTCATACATGCAACCTCTTTTCTTGTCCATTTATTATAAAATTTTCATTTCAGTGCCATTTTCTTTTTCAAAAAATTCATAGCATTTTAATGTGAAACCACATTAACAAGTAATCTGAGTCACTCACATTACACAGGCCCATCAACTCTTTTAAAATGAAAACACCACACCAAAGGAACAACAATTTTGTGAGTACAGTACTTACTCGGCTTGTATATTTTATGTAGTCCTATCATTTATATTCAAATGCTCATCATGCCTACTAGTTCTATGACACCTGTTCCAGTGGAGAGACTGCCATCATTTATAACACTATGATTTTTAAGTTCAGTTCTCAAGAAACACTGCTACGCATTGGCTCCTAATTCTACACAGTGCTGGAATGAGTTATGGGCCTTTTCCTGCAGTTTTTGTACTGTCAAATGCAAAGCTCTTCATGAGTGATTCCACTGCTTCTCACTGGGGCTTTGTCCCATTTGAAGCTCCAGAAAGTGTATCTCCGATGGATGAAAACCTCAGTATTCAAAAACCAATGCTACTTTGATGTCAGTGTCACAATTTTACACCTTTTCTCAAGGACTCACACTGTGGCCCTCAACAGGCGTCAAACCCTAGTCTTGGAGGGGCGACCTAAGGACCTGCCCTTATTGTCAGGGCAATGAGAAATCAAGATTGTCAGCAGCAGCCTGGGATAATTTTAGTACGCTCCTGCTTTTGCTAGAGGAGGAGGGGAACTTCAGCAAATGTGAGCTTGCTAGATAGCCTTGGCTGTTATTTGTACACAAAAATCTCGAGAAATGAGAGACTACCGTTTAATTTTTCTTTCAAGCAAGATCACCACTTACAATCAGAGAAGTGAACTGTTCCCCATTGGAGTCTGGAGTGATCTGAAGCCTTCTACTCAGCTCCTCTGACAGCTCCTGAGGGCTGGTCCGAGATACCGGGGAGGCTGGTGGTGGAGGCAGGGCCAGGGCCAGGGAGTCTCCAGCCAGGTTGACTTCCTCTGAAATGGTCTCCCAAGGCTTGCAAGCACAGAAACACTGAGGTAAATGCTAGTCAGTGGGGATCCTCCCATCCTCCCCTCAAGGAAACAGATAACAATCCCCATAAGGATGACTGTAATTACCATCTAGTCAACATTTACCATGAGGTACACAATCTTTGTGGCAATCATGAGGAAGAGATATGACCACTGTCCCAGTTAAGAGATGAGGAAACTGAGGCATAGAAATTAACTTGCTCAAGGTCAGAGAGCTACTGGTGACAGGGCTGTGCCATGAACCTAAGAGGCTGGGACCTGAGGCTGTGTTTCTCATCCCTTTATTGCCAGCATTTGTTACTAATGCTTGGCTTAAAGCAACCTTCTCAGGAACTTAAAAATGATTTTCACAGGCTTCCTTTTACTTTGACTGCTAAGGATTTATAGTGAAAAAAGTACAAATACTAAGGTGTAATTATACACTAAAATTTTGTTTTAGTGGGCTATGGAATCATTAATTTCGTTTTCTAATTTTGATCACTCCACATTTTGTGGATGATCTTCCTCATACAATGTCTAAAAAGAACTGAACCAGTGAGTCCATGGAGTTCTAAGGACAGTATAGAATATTACTGTTGGTTTAATTCATTCTTTTTCAGTAATGTGCCATAACCATTTAAAGGGGAAATTACAAACATTTGTATTTTGGGTCATAAATCTTTTTCAATACATCAGTAAAAACTGAGTAAAAACTTGCCTATGATACATAAACAAGTTAGAAAGCTTATTCAGTTGCTCAAATATGATATTGTTGCTTAATAAGATACAGCTATTTTAATTTGCATTTCCTGAGCAGTGATGTTGAATACTTTTTCATTTATTTGTTTATTTGCCACTTGTATTTCTTCATTGAGAAGTTTCTAGTTATTTTAGATGCCCATTCTGAATTAGGTCTTTAAATATGCGGGGGGGGGTGGTTTCTAATTTTTTTGAGTTCTTTATAGATGCCAGATAGTAATGCTTTGTCTGAGACACAGCTGGCAAAATTATTTTCCCAATCTGTGGGTTATCTCTTCATTCTGCAAATTGAAACAATGCTGAGATTCCATCTCACCCCACAAAGTAGGGCTATTATCAAGAAAACCAATAACAAATGCTGGTGGTGGTGTGGGGAAAAAAAAAAGGGACCCTTCTCTACTGCTGATGGGAGTGTAGATTGGTACAACCACTGTAGAAATCAGTGTGCCAATTGTTGAAAAAACTAGGACTAGAGGTTCCATTTGACCTAGCTATACCCATTCTTGGGATCTTCCCGAAACAGTTAAAAGCATCATACCACAGTGAAATACGCACCCCCATGGTTGGTTTGTTTTGCACATCCATGTTTATACCGGCACAGTGTGTAATAGCTAAACCTTGGAAACAGCCCAAATTCATACCAACTGGTGAACTGATTAAAAAAAAAAAGATGTGTTCTTCATACAATGGAGGACCTCCCTGCCATAACGAAGGCTAAGCTTGCGACACTTCTAGGTAAATGGATGCACCTTGAGTCCATATTCTGAAGTGAAATAAATCACACACACGTAAATACTGCATTTTCTCTGGTTTGAGAAACCAAAAGTGTAAGTAAGACCAACATGTATAATAGGTGTTGTGAAAAAAGAAAAGAAACATTCATATGGGGAAGGGAACAAGATAGGGAGATGGGGAAAGAATGAAAAGTAAAACAAAACAGAAAAAAAGGAAAAAATGGAAACAAAGTTTTTGTAAAATGAGGGGTGGAGTTGAAGGGAGGGTAAGGGAATGGGGAAAAAAGAACCAAATTATATCATGTATGGGTACAAATTGTCTATGATGAATGCGATCATTACATACACCTAAATTGTACCAGTAAAACTGGATTGTAAAAAAAAAAATTCTGAATAGCTGTATATGATGGTGGTGGGGTGGGGTGATATAGTTAGATCCCCAGGAAAAATAAATTACAAAGTGAAAATGTCTCAAGCTTTTCTTACTAGTGATCATGCCAACCCCTTTTGCAATAATAAAAGGCCTCTGTACCTGTCAAATATGGCTTTGATAAGCACTTTCTAAATTAATTAACACCCACCCAGTAATTAATTAGCTATAAGACCATGATCTTTACATTCTGGGCAAGTGTTACTGAGAAATGAAATTGCAATGCGAAAACCCTGTGGGCCAGAGATAGGAGGAGCTCTGTGTGGAAAGGGGTGCTGGGGACTCCTACCTCGGGGCCCTCTCCGCCTTCCGGGGCCTCGGGCTCCAAGTCCTCGCTGATGTGTCTGCGTGAGCGGAAGCGCCTGTGTGCAGCCTCCTGGTTGATCTGCCTGATGTTGTTGTCTGACTCGGAAGACACATCCCTGAGGGCCAGGAGAGGGGTGCGAGCAGAGGAGCAGTAGTCAGTACCAGGCTGCAGCCGCCCAGCCCTCCCTTAGGGCCACCGTGCTCGTCAGCAAATCCCAGCACTGCCTGCGCCATGCTCTCAGGCCCACGCAGCGCTCCCGCTGGACGCACGGGGACTAGCTCCAGGCTCCAGGCTTCCCGCCCTCCTCACAGACGCGCAAGCCTGGCATAAAAGGACAGTGCTTGCCAGAGCCCACACAACCAACCTCCTGTGTACTTGGTCTCTGGATTCCCTATGAAACCTAATATAATGTAGATGTGATATGAAAAACTGTTATATATTGTCATTATGATTATTATTGGTATTGGAAATCAAACCCAGGACCTCCTGCTTGCTAGACATGCGCTGTGCTGATAAGCTATATCCCTGGGCCCACACTGTCTTTTGGAGACTAATGTTAAGATCAAAGAGTATAGGTTCAGTATAGTGGTCATTTATTTAAAGAATCCAGCAATAACAACAACAACAACAACAAAAAAAGCCATAGTTGTCATAATCAATTGATCAAAGACTACAAATCATGCAACTTCAAGATTGCAGTGAAGAACCACTGTGATTTTTCTCAACTGCTTTCTATCTCATTTTGATGAGACCTCAGAATTAAAAGTCCAAATAAGCACTAGGAGTGAACTTCCCCCAGCCACCTGGTATTTGACAACACATGACATTCTCAACTCAGGATCTGAGTGTATCAACTCAATCTTGAAAACATTCTGCAGTGTATTCCAGATTACCACACTATAGGGGAAACAGGCATTCGGGGTGGAAGCGGAAATGACACATTTTTTAGGTCACTTCTAAGCGACAGTTCTAAACGCTTTTAATAGAGCTCCATGTTCTAGGAAATTGTTGCAGAACTGGAGATTGAACTCAGGCCCTTGTGCTTGCCAGGCAAACGCTTATTCTACTAAGCCATCTCCCTGGCCCCTGATAAATCTTCTTAAAGTTCAAAATCAGAACGACTAAAAATGATAGTGTTGATTATGTTAGATGGCATACATGTTTCTGTAGTAATTTTTATGACATTTGAATTATAAGTACACAATGATTATACACTATAAACAATTATTATACAACAATGACAAAAAAAACCTGGAAGGAAAGTGATCAGAATAGTCTTATAACGTATGTAAATCAATTCAGTAGTGCAAGATGGCACAGAAAGCTACATGGCTCCGTCTTTCTTTTTTTATTAAGGATGAAAGCAGTTTCACTTGACAATACATCAGATCTCAGAGTTTTATGAAAGTGTTAAATCTTCCTTGAAATGCCAGTTGTGGTGATCCCCCAGTCATAGTGAGGAATACCCTGTATACTGCTGCATGTGCCAGGACCTGTAGGGCAAGTGCACACTCTGAGAAGTAGAGAGAGAAGATTTTAAGGGCCGGTCAAATAGCTCAGTGGATTAAAGCGCCTGCAAGCAGGCATAGGAGCCGGGGGTTAGATCCCCAGGTCTGCCTTGCTGGCCCCACTCCTGAGGCACACTGACAAGGCAATTGAGACTGCGTGTGGTGGCCTGCACCTGTAATCTCAGCTCTTGGGAGGCTGTAAACAGGCAGATCACTACAAGTCTGATCTAGTA